>CAEGAF010184211.1:0-75112 GCA_903067075.1 Micropoecilia bifurca
CTGTGCTAACCAGAAAGCAGTTGGGCACAATTTCGCAACACCAAAACCGTGAGTGAAACAATGACTAGTGCAGATGCAATTTTTTTTATTATTAGACATCCATATTTGTAGTGAACGGAACAAATCATGTCCCGTTCAATGCCGGACGGATGGCAACATAACTATGGCGTCTACTCTATGCGCCTTATAATGCGGTGCGCCTTATATATGGAAAAAGTTTTAAAATATGCCATTCTTTGAAGGTGCGCCTTATAATCCGGTGCGCCTTATAGTGCGGAAAATACGGTACTCATTTTATTTCCAGGTAATTTATTGAGTTATCTAAAGATTTCCAGATCAGGGTTTGAGAGACAATCATTTTTGTTAAAATAAATGTGATTTGTGTTGGGGAAACTCCAGTAGCTTTCTGTTTTGATACAACCGTTTTTATTGTAGTTAATGGTATTTGAACAAAAACTATAGGAAGAGTTCTCATGCTTCATTAATTTAGCTAGTCACTAATATTTAGTGACTCGTGTTTAGTCACTAAATATGTGTGCAGAGAAAAGCTGCAGAAACCAACGGAGTGTAAAATAAAAAGTTTCTTTAAACCATTAATACAGCTTGAAAGTCATGCACAAATGTTGTTTTTATGAATTGGGTTTAACAAATTGTGGGCCCTGAGCAAAATCACAGATATTAATTACAACAGCAGTTGGTTTCAAGAGCTTTGGTCAGGCACCCATCTGGTACTTTTTTGATTTCTAATTTCTCCTGGGTGAATTTTTTTTTTCTTATCAAAAAAACCCCCTGCTCATATTCATGAACTTTACATCCTCTGTGCAGGGTAAATAAATAACTCCTAGCAGTTTGTCTCTGTGTTGAAAAGAATGAAACGTCTTAATTGTTCTTGTTGATTTGAGAACAAAACACCTGACTTTTTTTTTTTTTTAATCTACAGCAGTGCTACAAGGCAAACTAGATGCCATACACCTCCTCAGTTCACTTACGCGACACGGACTTAAATCTGACACAAACTTTGAGACTCGAGTGTAAAAAAACATTTGAAATTTGAAGTGGCAATCCTGTATTTAATCATTATGTCTTCATGTAGCCACTTAAAAGTGAAATGATAATCGGCTAAACACATTTGTGCTTTGTAGTGCCCTGACAAACAGCCCATTAAGTGCGCTCTTGCTCTGCAGTCTGCCTGTGTGCCACAGACCCGTCTGGCAGGGTGTGTAATCCACGCCGATGCTAGTTTAGACTGACAGCGCTAGTAGTGTTACGTAAAACACAAGCTAGAGGATTGGATGTGACCCTTTCCTCCTCCCAAAGAGGGTTAGGCTCAGGGCAATGTGTGTATATATGTACATACATACATACATATATCTACATACATATATGTTTACGTGTGCTGGGACGTCTTGCTTCGTGCTGAAGGCAGAATGCCTCTCTCAGCACAGTGACTCACAGCGCCGCTCACATTAATGCAGAGTGTAAGTGCATACAGATGTGCAGCAGAAGCAGCAGGACTGAACACGTGGTGGCTAAATCCAGGGTTGGTAGAAGTCTGAATCCCGAAGCGCTTCATGCAACTTGATTTAGATATTTAGATGTTTGTGTTTATTTAGCGTAGATTTTACATAACTACTAATTCATCCTTCAAACGTTCTTCTTTTTCTGGTTGTTGTTTTTTCTCGGTATAATTGATTGTATAGTCTGGGTGGCTCAGCCCCACCGTCTTATGATTATGTAACTCATATTAAAATGGAAATTTGCTCCAAACTCAACCTTCGTTCATTAGCCTAATTATAGTGTTACACAACTGGATTTACCCAAACAGAGTGAAGCAAAAATAAAGCCATGTGTTTGCATAGGGACTGCTGCCAGGCCCAACAAACTCCATATTCCTGTGTTTATCTTTGTTTTATTCCTCACACATGTATTTAGATGTCTGTGGGACAATTTCTTCGAGCAAATCTGCCAACAATCCATTTGAGGGAGCTGGAGCGTGTTTTTGTTGAAGTCAAGGATGTGTCCTTCTCTGAAGTCCGGTCTCAGTTTGTTTGGGTGGTCTGCTCAAGAAAGTGACGTACTAACTCCACTCTCGGGAACAGCTACTCGCTGTTTGGGTTTTTTTTTTTGGGAGGCCTTGAAGGTTGTGTGTTCGTCCGCATGCTGCACCTGTAAATGCCGGAGTGCTCGAAGGCTCCTGGCGCAGAGCGTGTGATCACATCATCGTCTCATCTTGGTCTTCTGACTCGGTCTGATTAGGGAAATCCGAGGGATGGAGGGGTAATCTGGGCTGAGACCGAGACGCGCACACAGACGGCTCTGTGGCAGATGATCAAGCCGATGTCCACCACTGTTGTAAATATGCAAAGGTCTGTGTGACACGGTGAAGTCATCGTCCGGAGTTCAACAGTACAACTACACGGCAGTTGTAAACTATTATACAATACGAATCTGTGCAATTTCATCAATTTCCCTTTATTCTTTCTTTTTTTTTCTTCAAAATATGGTGAAATATGCATCATTTCACCATAAAAACGCAGTCAAACACAGATGTTTCAAAACTGCTGTCTTCTAGTTCAACCTACCATATGGCTGAAAAACATACCATGACGTAAGGGTTTCATATCAGTCGATATTGATAATTATTGATTAGTTTTAAATAACTGGAATACTTTCAAACTGGTGGTGTGTGGCCTTTCAAGTTTCATCCATAATTTCCTCTTGAGCTGCTGTTCTCATTTTCTCCTTTCACTCTTTTTATTTGTAAGCCGCTATGAGGCACAGAGGGTAAACCCTTAGACAGCTGTTGCTCAACAGGTTGTTGTTAGGCAACCAAAGAATGAGTGAGTTACTAGGTAACCAAAGAGTGAATGAGCTAGTTCATGCCACCAAACTTGGTTGAGAGGCTAAAGTCTGTCCTTTCCCTACATCCCCCCACAATGCCGTGCGGTTCTGGATTGAGGTTCAGTGAAATTATTGATCAAATATTATCTGTTGGCACCGTTGATGTGTTTATCGCGACACATTGTTTTTGATGCACTGCCGAGCTCCAGTTCAAGTCTAGATGGGGTTGAGTCGTCTAAGCATGAGAGCCGTGTTTAAGGTCATGCCGCAGATAGATCCAGACTTTGACTAGGCTACTCTAAAACCTTCATCTATGTATTTTTAGCTGTTGGACTAGCTGGTGTGGTTTGGATCTTTGTTCTACTGCATCATGCAAGCCTGACAGCTGGACATTCCCCTTCAGGAGTTTGAGCTAGAAAGCAGAATCAATCAGTGATTCCTTAAGTTAAATGAAATTAGTCCTGGGCCTTCACGCTACCACCACCGTGTTTGAATTGTTGAATGCTGCACTAGTTTTGCACCAGATAAAGCAGGATATTCCTCTGACGAGTTTCACTTTGACAGTTTATCAGGACTGGATCAAGCTAGTGAAACAGAACCAAAACCCTTTGAACGTGACAAAAAATCTGGAACAAAAGAAGTCTGCAGAGGGGGGCAATCACTTCTTTTTAGCTCTGTCAACTATTTTTAGCTCCTAAATCTGTTGGCTCTGATTGAACCTGCGATCGGCTGCTGAACAAACCCGCTTCTCCGGCTTACCAGCTGGTGATCCGAAGCAGCAGCGTCATCTTAAGACGGTTCTTCTTTGTCTTCAACACTTTGGCTGAGTTTTTGGGACCAGAAATTATTTCTAAATAGAATTCGTATGTTTGTAATTGAGCAATAGGTGGAAACTCCGGCACTCTATGATTCAAACAGTTTAAGAAAAACCGCTGCCTCTTTCTCTGGCATCGTGTTAAAAGGAATTTAAACATGAACGATAAAGAGAAGGAAAGGTTTTATATTAAAAAAACAACAAAAAACTTTGTTTGCCTCAACGCCAGTTATATCAGTATATTCATCTTATTGTGCAGCTTTATTTTTTAGGTTTTTGTCTTTTCAGCTTCTGATTAACTGCTCTGATTCTAATGCAGCAGAAGAAGCAGAGGCATTTGGCTCTGTGTGATGAATAGTGTCTGAATCTGCAGTGCCTGGTCGCTTCATGCACCTTTCTGCTCACTAACCTGACTCATCCTGCTGATTGGAGGAGCAGCACTCAGAAAGAAAATGAAGTCAGTCTGCGTCAGTCCTGCGTCCACATCAAAACTAAAAAGGAAAGAAAATATTTGACTCCACAGAAACTGTTTGACGCGAATCCTTGTTGCCTTGGTGAAAACCGGTGATGAAACCTTGTGTGTGTGTGTTTTTTTTCCCCCCTCCCTCTTTTTCTCTTTCATTCCTCCACCGCCAGCAGATCACCAACTCACTTTTTGCTTTCGGTTAATTTCCTCCCGAAGACCTCGACCCGGTCGGATTCCCCCCTCACCGAAAATTCGTCGCGCTGTCGCAGAGAGACAGTCTTACATTGTCACACCTGTGTCAACGCCTCTTTATCTGCTAATTCACAACTGATTCATCGTCGGCAAGGTTAAGCACAGATGTACGAACTCCCTCTGAAGTCACAGATCACAGATCAGATGAAGCGATTGTTCAAAGACGCTATTCGATGATGTAGTGCGAAGGATGTTATTGGAAGAACGGATAACTTTTTTGGGGCGGGGGGATCATTTGTAAAAACTAGATTAATCTGTGAGTTTATTTTACTAACCAATTATCCAGGTGAAGATGAGCCTCATTAAATACTGCAAAATTGAAAAAGATAAAATCCAGAAACCAGTTTTTTTTTTCTTCTCTCTGTTACGGCAGACGTTCAAATGCTCCACATAGAAATATATAAAGAGTTGGTTGTTGTCTGATTTTATGTGTCCTGTTTAAACATATTTTATAAATAGATTTAACAAAGTTTTGCAACATTTTCTGACCGTGGTGGCCTTCACTGATGTCTGTTAGTATTTAAACAATTAAGAAAAACTATCTGACTTCATCTTTTAGTCATTTAGAATTGAAAGAGTCAGAATTTGGTACAATGAACTTGCATATACAACTTGCTTCAGTTAGACGTTACCTTAACAGGAGCGATAGGTGGCACTGACAAGCCGCCCAGCAACAGGTCGGGGAGGGGCAGCTTTACTTTATGCTTCTCTCAGACGGAGAAAACTTAGTTCGAACAAGCCCTTTTTGTGGTATCCTATTAAAAAGGCTTAAAAAAATCCTTAACAGCCATGTCATAAAAATGTGGTCTGATTTGTGGGTGTAATTAAAAACCTCAGCTGAAGGCTTTGCATTGTTGGAGGAAGAGACGAACACACAAACAGCCCGGCGTTATCAGTGAAGCACCAACGGGCGAATTGACCCAGAGCGGTTTTTTTTACTTTTTTTTTTTTTTAATCTTTGTTCCCATAAAATCCCTCCTCAGGTTTTTTTGCTCTCGTCTAATGTTTCGTCAGCCTTTGATCGCTGGGTGGTGACTTCCCCCAGGAGCGCTCCTCCGCACTCCTTTGGGCGTGTGTATATATATATATATACATAGCTCCTTAAAAATAGACGAGATTAGTATTTTCAGATCCGATAAATCGGAACCAGAGAAGCTAATTTTCAGTAATTCTCCTAATTTCCCTTGTCCGGCAAAAACCAAAAAAAAAAAAAAGAAGCATTTCTTTGAGTTGAGCTGCCAGTGGAAAGGCTCTTTCACAGGAAGTCGACTGCGGCCCTTTTTGTTTTTGGTGTGTACGTGTTTTTGTGTTGCGCTGGTGAACTGCCCGGCCATCCACATGGTAATTAGGTAGTAAAACCTCGACTAATGGTTCAGTACTCCAGTCATGTTTTGACTGACTAGTGCCTTATTCACATGCAGTTGGCACGCATGCACTCGCATGCAGGGGAGTGAATTGTGTTGGCAGCTCGGCCAGTCCGGGAGGCGCCGCTGGACGGACCAAAGTGTGTGTGTGTGTGTGTGTGTGTGTGTGTGTGTGTGTGTGAGATCTTCTCGCTTTGAACTGGTCACTGGATGTGACTGATTGCCAACCACACCTGTGCTCTTTCGTTCTTACTTTTTCTGTTTCTGTCTCTTTCTTTAACTTCAAAGTGTTTTAGTTTCAACAACACGTCTTGGGTTTGTTTGGTTTACTCGCTTGCATGACAACACATAAATCACAAGTCTGTTGGTGGGGGAAAAACCCCCCCACAAATGGATTGTCTGGACCACCTTCCAGGAAGCGGGAATCGGCCAAAAGCGTTTCAGCAAATGGATAGATTTCACCTCCCTACCTCTGTCTCATTCACACACACACACCTCTTTTGTCCAAACTGTTTCGCCGATTCTGTCTTCCACAAAACCCATCTGCCCCTCCGCTGCCCCCTGTTCCTTCTGCTCTTCCTGCCCTTTCATTTCTCCCCCTGCAGACGTTTTGTTTGCCCTCTTCTTTTATTCTAAATCCAGACTTTCCCCTTTTCTCCCTCTCTCTTGCAATCATATTCCAAGGATTTTCCACTCGGGCGTGTGAGCGGCGCTTTTGTGCAAAATGAAAACACATCCAGGATGATTAATAGAACCAGATTTACATTTTTCAGATTACTGGACCCAACAGAACAGATCCTGGTCTCAGGCCGACTTTTTATTTGTGCTTTGAACATGACTTTGTTTTATCAACCTGACATGTTGGATGATGTTCAAACAAGTCAGGATCTTTTTAATTTTATAAAGTAAGGCTTTATTTTTAGAAGTGTAAGTGGCCATTATTCAAATCATTTTAAACTTTGTTTGAAATGAGCGGCTAAATGTTCTCTCAGCAGCTAAAGAAAGAATTGTTATTTTATTAATTCTCATAATAAATTAAAATAATTGGAAAAGAAAATAGGAAAAATACGTTTATTTCTTTATTTACAGTGATTTTCAGCTCTAACTAAAACTTAAATATTTAAGACAAAGCTGAATTGAGTTACATGTCATTGATTATATAAACCAGAGTTTGTGATTTGTTTAGAATATCATTGGATATTGAAAAGTCGTTCACTTATCTGCAATATATCCACTTTAATCTTTTATGTATAAATTGGGGGTCTGTATTTTATTAAGAGGTGTCAGAGTAAAGTCTTTAAATACAAATAAAGGTCATACTTGAGTTTATATCTCTCTATATTATATATTTTTTCTTTTACTTTGCAGTTTGTGTTGATCTATCCCATAAAATCCTAATAAAATCCAACAAAAAGAAATGTGAAAGTTGTAAAAGTTCAACAGGTAGCATGTTTGCAATGTACTCTTTAAAAATAACTCAAACTATCAGAGTTCAAGAGTTTTTATGACAAAAAAAAGCAAATTGACATGAAAACTGCTACATTAGAGGTGTGTGTGTGTGTGTGTGTGTGTGTGTGTGTGTGTGTGTGTGTGTGTGTGTGTGTGTGTGCACCCACGCTGTGTATCCGCGTGCGCTTTCCGGGCGAAGTTCCAGCTCCGTGTGTGTGAGAGTGATCCTGGCTACAGAGCAGCGATTGTGCGCCGTGGTATGGGATGTATGCTGGGCTCCGACTGAGTCGGGCCCTGCCTTAAAGAACGGAGTTGCCACCCACCGACCCGCTGGGGTTACTGAGTGCACTGGGGGGGCGGAGAGGAGGAGGAGGAGGGGGACGAAGAGGAGAAGGAGGGAGTTTTTTCCTCTTTTCACACACACTCATTCTTATTTGTGTCCCTCCCTCATTGTGCTCCCTCTCAGCATTCTTCTTTTTCTTCCCATCAAACTCCTCTCTCTGCTGCCTCAGGTGTTTGCCACCATCACTACCTCCTTGCTTCCTCTCATGCTTCAGGGATGATCTCTCTCTCTCTCTCTCTCTTTGTGTGTGTGTGTGTGTGTTCCCAGCCCTGGCATCAATCAAAATCTACCTCTCTAACTAGATTTGTCTATAAAGAGCTTAGCACCGGTGGGTGTTTGGGGAGGGCTAAGCTGATTACTGTCCACTAACGAGCCACTTCTCACATGCAGACGGGTCCCGGCTCCCGCGCTGCTCCTCTGTGAGGTTGTGCGGCGCGACGGCTCGTATTCCGGTTGCGTGAGCCGCCACTTGAACTGTGGCGAGACCGGTTGAATCGGACGGTGGGCGCTCAGGACGACAGGAGGTCAGAGTTGATCCCGGGGCCGACTGAAGTGCTGACTACGGCAGCGCAGCGGGAATTCGGTCTCCCGCTGCCAGGGGTCAAATTATTCTCACGGGGGGGGCCGCCTTGAAATCCTTCTTTTTTTTCTTCCACCTGCTTGGGCTTCACTGCTAGCCTCTCAGCCCGATTAGACCGCTTGAATTGGGTTTAGTTAAGCCAATTTAAACTGGATGACCTGTTGTAAACGACTGATGCGCTCTGCTGATTGTTTTTGTTGTTTTTATCATTTCATTTTTATTATTGTTAACAATATTTACTGATTTGAGTTGAGCTTCTTTTCTTTTTGTTTTGTTTTTGAGCCAGAAGTACTTGCAGAAATTTAATGCTTCTCTGGGTCGGAAAGAAATATTTTCTTTTTTAGCAATTTGTCTTCAAATGCTTGAACTAGACTGGATTTCTCAATCTGAACTTTCCCAACAAATCCAGACATTAGAAGTGTATAAAATCTGGGAAAGTTATCCCAAGTGCAACTCACAAGTGCGTACAGAAGAGTACTAAAACTTTACAGAATTCATATTTATGGGCTTGTTATTAAAATGTTTCAAAGCCGTTGCTATGAGAACTTGAGCTAACGTTATAGCTACATCAGAAGTGACTGATTAGGGTCATGTTTACTTATTTAATCAATTTTTTAGTCAAAATTTAGTTAAACTGAATAGCTTACATAAATTATTTAATCTCCTTTATTTGCAATTGGTCATGACCTCTGACATTTTGTCAAAATTAAACATAGTGCAAAATAAAGCAATTGCTCATGCATGATAAGGCTAAACAGACTCTCACTGTTGTTTTCTCAAAACCTAAAGCTAAACCGTTGGTTTTTTTTAATAATAAAAAAGAAGAAGAAGGAAAAAACCTGAGAACCTCTTTGACTTGGTTTGGGATTGCTCAACTCCAGCGGCCTGCAGAGAGGAAGCTATAGGAGGAACTTCCACATGCAGACCCCCTTCAGTTGCGTAATCCTGACACAGCGTTCAGCTGTTTGCGCAGCGATCAGGAAGCCAACAGGGATCTTAAAGAAACCAGCGCTCCGGCTGACAGTTTCCAGTGTAAATACGCGGAGACTTGTGTTCGTTGCTACGAGTCGACATAACAGCTTCCCCATCACCTGAGCACATCTGGGACAAGTTCGCTTCAATGCTCTGGAAGGGCAACCGAGAAAGGGAACACATGGCACCTCCACCTGCCTTACGTAACTCACAACACTGCGCCGTTTGAAGCGGCGGAGGTGTTTGCTCACCGCTACCATTACTGGCTGCAGAACGGTCATTAACCTTTAGAGCGCTGCCTCACCTCGGCGTCACCTCGGCGTCAGCGCCGCAGCCGGGCCGCCCTCTGATTTAAAGCGTATGCGTTTTTGTCTTGTGAATAGCTCAAACTGCAGCGTTTAGCAGACCGTGTTTTGCGTCAGGGTTCTTCGATGGCCCGGAAAAATCTGGGATTCAACTTGACATAAGTACTTTCAAGCTCTGTATAAGTAGGAGACCGACTACTGTCCCTACCTGTCAGGACAATGACTTGACTTGCAATCTGCTGGGTTTCCTGAGACAGAAAACTAGTTTTTAAACTAGTTTGAATGATAAACTGAGCTTGCTGTACCGTTTGATAAGTCAAATGAGTTGAATTGAAAGTGCCTCCAGATGTCATTGGTTGTAAATTGACGCTAAATAAGTCAAACTGAATTAAACTGAAGCTGGATTGCGTAAAGGAAGAAAAGAAATGCTGTGGAAAATTTCCAGATTCTCTAAGCATCGATTCATTGGTTTCTTCCTCAAATTATTTATATATGCAAACCATCCATCATTCTGGCCATCAATCCATTCATCCGTCTGTACATTTATACTTTCATCCATTCATCCAAGCAATCATTGGCTGCTTCATCCGTCTGTCCATCGTCGTGTCCATCAATCTGTGACCACTCAATTGTTGGTTTCTTCATCCGTCCGTCTGTACGTTCATCGATCATCCCTAAATGTTTCAATATTTTATTGTTAATTCTCATGGTACTGAAAAAATCCAAATTGGTTTGATCATTTTCCAGTTTCATTACTGCAAAGAAATGGTTGTGGTGTCATGACTACTGGAACACTTGGGCATTAAAGGGGGTTGAAGTGCCTCAAGCAGGGCTAATATATATTAGAGTTTTATTGCATGGCACTTGAATTATAATGTGGTCCATGGTGTGCATGCATGTCAAGTCAGGTTTATTAGCGTAGCATATTTCAGCGACAAGGCAGCTCAAAGTGCTTTGCATCATAAAAACATCAGCCATCGCTAGTATGATGTAATTCAATAAACATTAGATTTATTTTAAAATGCTATCATCAATACACATCCTATGTTTTGATCAGTGTTTCATTTATTATGAATGAAAGGGAACTGTAAACAGGTGGGTTTTTAGTCTTGATTTAAAGGAACTCGGTGTTTCAGGTGCCACTGACAATATAACCCTTTTTGTCCCAAGTTTAAAATCTCCGCCTGAATATTTATTTTTGCTTATCTAAATTTTACGTAGTTCTTTAAAAGTCAACATATTTGCCCTATTATTCATAACAACTGGAACTTTCAGTATGTAGCAAGTTATTTTCGCAATTTTCCATCTATTAAAAGATCACAAATGAATTTCGCTTCCTGCTACGGTGGGGGGTGAAATTACCGTAAAACCCTGATGTTGGCTGGAAAGCGCAACATTTCTTCCAGAAACCATTGGGATTTTTCAGATGGGGGCAAAGCGTGGCGGAATTACGGTACTGCAAATTTGACTTTATCGCCGGGAAGGGTTAATAGAAAGTTGGGTGGAAGGAAAAATGTCACAGTTAAGGGTGCACAGACTTTTCTATGATCTAATTTAAAAGAACTCATCTGTCCATATACAGTAAAGTGGCGACATCTGTACACCTGCTCAGTATTGAAAAGACTTCCTGTCCAACGAGCTGCTGGGAAACGTGCTGCTGTCGCTTTTCTGTTGCGAGAACACAGAGGACCGCTTCCTCTTCCTCCTCCTCCTCCTCTTCCTCGCTCACCTCTCCACAGCCGTCAACACAATGTTCCTCTCCACTGCAGGCATCACGGCGCCTTAAGTGGAGCATTAGCAGCATCAAATTGGCAGTAGAGAGGAAATGAAATGCTCTTAACTCTCTTGTTTACTCATCTAGTCATACCCGTTCAAGAGTAAACAAGCTGAAACTGCACATTGAAGAGATGGAGTTGGGGCGTGGGGGGGTCAGGAAGGCATCAGCCTTGTTTGCTACTTCTGTTTCTTTTAGTGTCATCTCAAATTAATGAAATCGTTTATATTTACGATGTGTTTTTGTGCCTAAATTAGTAGGGAACAGGGTGTCTGGTTCCGTTTTGGTTCCGTTTTTTTGGTGACTCAGCAGAATGTGAATATGAATCATTACGTCGCGTATGGAACAGAACAGCGATTTTGTCACGTTGCAGTTAATTTACATGAAACGAGAACTTTGTGTCCCCAACTGCCTCCGCCGACCTTTAACAGGACCCATGAATTCATCTGATGATGGATTTATTGGTACCCCTCCTGTTAATACCTTGCAACTTTATTTGTCCTCTTTATAATTAGACAACAAAGAGTGCCTAATAGGAGATTTCGCTTAAATAATTTGATTCAGCTGAAGCAAAAAAATAAAAAAAATCCTGACACTCGAGAAGTTCTTGGTAAAACGTTTTTACAGAGAGTTTTTTTAATCTTAAATCCAAAATGTTTATATATTTTGCTTTGTCATAGTTACTTCGCTGAGGGTGCTGTTCTTTTAGTCTGTATTCAAGGTTGGTGACTTCAACTAACTCGCTCACGTTTTAGTTACCTAGCAACAACCTGCCGGGTAACAAGCAGTTTCAAGTTCCACCCCCTCCCCCAACTTTGGTTACCTAGCAACAACCAGTTGAGAAAGTGGGCGCAGCAGCAGTTTAAGGTTTCACCATTGTGCCTCATAAATGCTTAAAAATAAAAAACGGCGTGGAGTGAAAAAAAGTGACGCCACCAGCATTTCGCACTATTTCAAAAAACTAATCAATAATTATTGATATTGACTGATCGTCCAGTCTTAATTAATGACTTGCCTGTACACAACGAGTCACTATTTGAGTCACTTGAACTCCAATGAGCCTCCATCTCTGTCCACTGTGCCTCTCAGCGGTTTCCTTTGTATGCCGTTTTACAGCAGATTACATTTACTTTACATGACAGCAGAGGTTTTTTTTTTTTGCGATGACAGTCAACTTTGTAAGGCTAGAGTTGCTTTTTCTTTCTTTTTGTTTCACAGTTCAAGCCTGCAGATACAACATGAAATGCGGTGACGGGATTTTGTTGCATGGATTCTGCTCTGAGTCTACAAGAAATGATTTGTTTGAAGAAATTAAAACCGTCTGGCTGCTACACACATTCTGTTGCTCAGTTGCACATTCTTCTGAATGTGTCAATAAGCAACATGGCCATCATTTTATAGCCAGTGACTCCTATTTCTTCCCCACTTTCCTGTGTTATGTTAAATGTGTTATCTTATGTTAAAATTTCACTTTTCCACACCACATAAACACAAAATCCCAACAGATGTTTTTGTCTAGTTTCTGGAGCAAATATCACAGTACACTTGAAGTGACGCATAAGTAATTTACAGGTAACATTTCAGCTTCTTTTAAGTCAATTATTCGTTCATACTGATTATAAAACAGAACTATTTTTTCACTTATAACAAGACATTTAACAAATGTTAAATGACATATAACTCATGTTTTAAGTGAGACAATCTGTCAGTGAAACCAGAGCTTTTTAATTCAATATTAAGGAATGATTTATGGACGGACGGACGAACGGACCGATAGGTTGATTGCATGGATCGTTGCAACTTTTGAAGAACTTTGCCAGACGGCAAAGTTTGAGATTGCATTTATTTTTCCACGCTGTATTTTTTTTCCTCCAGTAACAAGCTGACACTAATTGTGCCACAACTTTAGGAGTGAAGGAGTTCAAAAAAAGAGGACAGAGATCTTCTACGGAGAGAAGAGGAGGAGCTGACAGAGCCTCCTGCAGGGTGCTGGATAAATATTTGCTGTGCGTGTTGACGAAGTCTCCTGTCTACAGACAGTATGGCAAACAACCCACTCACTCCCTGCTGCATGCCAACACAGTCTGCATTGATATTGATGTGCACACACACACCCCTCCACACACACACACCGATCTGCCCCACCGTTTGGGAAGCAACATGCTGCCGAACTCGGGTTAAAGAGTTTCTCTGTAACGACGAGAACAGAACTCAATATTTCACCGGGGTTAATATAACCGGAACACATTTCAAAGAAAGCAGCTTCAGTCTCGCTATTAATAATTACACACACGCATCATGAGACCGCAGCGTAAACCGAGGGGCGTCGCACGAAAACACATGCCGGCTTCATGCGACGGGCTCTCTGAAGGCGCCGTCAGCAGCCTCACCGTCGCTCAGGAGATCAAACAGCAGCTGGAGAAGCAGTCGTCTGCTGCTGTGGCGGTGGACTCCCTCACACGGAGTCAGTTCAGGTCACCAGGCGACGGAGGAACAAATGTATTATTTAAAATCATCCCAAGAGAAGATGAAGGATGGAAGGTTTTTGTGTGTGTGTGTGTGTGTGTGTGTGTGTGAGAAGAAAATGTCAGTTTCTGTGCAGAAACAGGCAGATAACCCAGATCCTGCAGCAGAATGTGACGCTGCCTCTCTTTTGTGTGAATCTTTTTACAGAGGTGTCTTATTGCATATTAAACCATTACAGCTGCAACTGAAAATGTGCTAAAAGAGACTAAAGATGCACAGGAGGAGGCGTTTCAGTACGCAGAGCGGCATTAAAACGTGCTGCTTTAGGAAGGCGTGGGCAATATGGACTTAGAGTTTTAGCACAATTATTTATTGAAAATGATAAGACTTTTTCTTGCTAAGCTGTTTATTACTTCTCTTTTAGGTGGCTGTGATGCACAGCACACCAATCAGATCCAAGTGTTATCCTTGAAAATCATTTCCATTTGAAATCAAGACTCCACTTTCTTAAAGAAGTGTGATTTATACCAATGGTCCGTGGACCAATTGGCACCGGGCCGTGCAGTAAATAATTAAATATTTCCGCTTTATGTGTTATTTAAGTCTGAAGGATATTTTATATTTTCTAAAGTAGAAATAGGGACTGGATGTCCTTGAGTTGCTTTTTCATTTGTCTGCCATATTGGATTTATTGGATTTTTATTTTTTTTTGCACTTAGAATGGACGGCCAGTAACTGATAGTGTCCACTTCAGTGGCCTGTGTGCATTTACAACATAAATACCCACAAGAAACACAAGAAAATGGCTTTTGGACATCGTCCCACTGCAGTGACCGCTGTGCATGAAAGGGTTCATCTGCTACTTTTGCTCAAATATCATAAAGTGTGAAGTTTTCACCAAATCCAGAACTGTTTGGGTGGTTACCCAGAACAAAATGCCACCATACATTCCAAGTTTCCTTTCCAGCACAAGAAAAAAGGCACACTTTTATTTGATAATATGTAATTAAATGAATGAAACAATATTAAGTCAGTAGCTGTAAAAGTCTGCCTTCCTGCGTGCAGGTTTGAACGTGCAGGCAAATCGCAGGAGCGATGTCTGCGATCGAGTCTGCAAAGCTCTAAAACGTTGAAGGCGCAGCGGCTCTCCGCCCCGTCCGAGATGGAGCAACAGCTTCTTGTGTTTCGTGTCGTTATCCGTGTCAGATCGGGCGCCATCCGACCTTCTGGGAGAGGCCTTGCTTAGAAGTGGAGACGCCACCTGCTCATCCGATCAGTCCGTATATCACCTCTCTCAACATGACGCCCTAACGTGTGTGTGTGTGTGTGTGTGTGTGTGTGTGTGTGTGTGTGTGTGTGTGTGTGTGTGTGTGTGTGTGTGTGTGTGGGGAGTGTCTTAGTGGCAGAACTTGTGGAGCAACACCAACACAGACAAATCATCAAGAGATTGCAATCAGCAGACAAAGAGCCATGTGAGTGTGCTGGTGGTATGTGAATGAGAGGGATCACGTTTCCAAAAAAAAACACTTCAGGAACACGCTGTGCCATGGCGGCTTTTAATACAGTAGCCGGTTTGTGCAACGCAGAAAACACCGACTTCACATAGATCGTCTTCCGCTTGGCTTTTGAAACTGCGAAGAAAATCCATGATGCAGCTTGTTGGGGAGATAAATGGAAATCTTTATTGGCACTCAGGGAGATATTACGCTCTTATTGTTGGTATTTTGGTCAAGACGCAGCTCGCTCTCACTCAGGAGTTTGTTCTTCCCGTTTTATAACAGATATGGCTTTGGAACAGGGAGTCTTCTTCTGCAGCGGCGTGCGAGTTATTAGTTTCCAGTGAACTTATTTGTATTTTGTCACTGAAACCACACATTGTAATCGTTTGCTTTAACTCAGTTAACATTTAAAAAGTGCGGCTTGCTTTTGTATCGAGCCTCCACTTTGCTGCGGTTTCAGCCGCAGGTCTGTTGGAGGTTTATTTCCACCAGCTTTGCACATCCACAGACTGAGATTTACTCCGAATTGTCCAGTCAGGTTAGACAGATCCAGTTTGAACATATATTCAACTTTATTCACTACAGCTAATTATTAGACAGCTAATGCAGTCTAATAATCGATTATTTTATCAATTATTCTGACAGTTAATTGGATAAAAAAATTGACACATTGTGCAGATTTTTTATTGGACCACTTAAGTCTTAGAAAAACATTATCATTTGCACATAGACAAATAATTGGATTCATTTTTTGAATAGAAAAATGAACTTTTTATTGCCTACAATGAAACAAGATAACATTAATTTTCCTATTAAAAATTGGATAGAAAAATATTTTCTCGATTATTATTGACATTATTATCATTATTATTATCTTTACAGATTTTGAATTTGAACCAAGTGAAGTTAAAACTATTCCACTCAAAGAAGTTCAGGTGGATAAATTTTACAAATAAGTTTTTTTGTTGTTTTTTTTTTTTTGCTTTATACAGAATGTTTTGGGGTTTTTTATAGTTTTGGCTTCATTACTGATCCTCTTTCAGCAAATGGTCTTTTTTGAGTCTGTATATGCCAGTTAGCTGCTAATCGATTACAAAATTAGTTGACGATTACTTAAATAATCATATAATCACGATTCATCTCGATTAATTGATGAATTCCAGAGATATGTGTTTTCTTCGTGCTGCTGTTTGTGCCAGGAGCTTACAGGCCGTTTGTCCAGCTGGTTGAAGGTCGGCTTGTTAAAGAAAGACTCACTTCTACAACAACACTCAAATGTGGAGGCAATCGTGGGAACGCTGGACGCAGTTTTCCTGCAAATACGCCTCTTTTGCTCCCCCAGCCCCTCCGACTCGGCTGCTTCGTCTATCCCTCTTCCTGACCCCACACATTCCTGTTCCTCTGTGTTCTGTGACACACCCCTCGGGCTTTCCCGCTGTCATATTTGCAGCTTGATGACAACTATCTAAAGCCGCTGGTGCTTTCAGTTTTCACCCGATACATCGGCCTAATAAAAGGTAGAGCCTGAAATTACAGTGACCTCACCCCTCCCGACGCCACCTCCTTCAGCTCCAGCTATTCCTACTGATCCACCTACTGGGCCATATTACATGCAAATGTACGTTGCACATTCGTGCGTTCCTGGTGTGAAAGCTGGCTGCACAGCTGCAGTAGGTGCTGCGGGCCTGATTGACAGCGGCAGAGTTAAAGACGGGACGGAGTGGGTGTGAAAGCGTAGTCGGAGCACATACCATTCGCCTTTCAACACCCAGCAATCTGGTTTCCACTGCAGCTGGCGCGCGGCGATGTATAGAGACGCGCCGTGGACTGTAATGTGACAGGATGTCGAACATGTGCTGCGTTCGTTGACTTCCGCTTCGAGTGTTAAACTGTTGCTAAAAGCCGGCAGGTTTTGCAAATCGCTGCTCCTACACGCGGACACCTGCTCTTTCTGCGGAGGTGTGCGGCCGGCACCGGTGGCCACTGATGCCGCTTTTGTCCTTTTTCAAACAAGCCGTTCCTGTTCGTTCGCGAAACAATCGGAGGGCCATTGTAGTCCTGTTGGTTCTGTTTAGCTGAGCACTGGGTTTTCATTACCTGCTGAAAATACAGGTTAGCTAAGCACAAGTGTAAATGATCCAAGTGATTGCTACCAAACTTTTGCCAGACTTTCTTTGGATGGGGGAAATAATAAACCAGAAGCCAGGATGTGATACTGAACCTTTTTCTGAATAAACACATTTTAGATCGAGCACAATTTACTTTCTGAGTGCTCTGTATATAATGTCAACACTGATTATTTATTTTAAATTTGTTGGATGTTCATAAATTGGACAATCTAAATAAAAATGGCAAGATAAGAGCAACTGATTTTACATTTTCTGGTTGGAGGGGGAAAAAAATAAAATTTCCCATCCTATATCCGCTGTAGATCGAGGCAAGTTTAGGATGGGATCTGTTTTAAAACGTTCTCTCATTTCGAAGAGTGGTTGAGAGAAATGGGCCTCTGTGTTAATCCTTATTCATACCCCAGATTAAAAGTTTCCAGATGATCAACTTTAAAACGGTGAAGCACAAGTTGCCAAAAAGCCTCACTTAGATGAATTTTGATTTTTGATCTTTATCGGCGCAGAATTCCTGCTCATGATGTAACGATATTGGAATTTGACGCCTGGATAAGGACAGGAAAATTAAAATGCAGAACGGGGAAATAAATGACTTGTAATTGTTCTGCTGCTGCTCGCCAGGAGATTCTTGTAAAAGAGTTTTTAGTCCTGGTTAAATAAAAAATAGATGTTGATGTCTGTGTCCCATTATCTATTTTCTTCCTTTTTTGATTTTTTTGTGTCCTTTCTTCCTCTCTTGTGTCCCTTTCTTGTTTTTTGTGCTCTTACTTCTTTTCCTTCATGTTTTCCCTCGCTTCCATTCTTCCCATCCTCGTGTCCTTCCTTTCTTCCTTCTTCTCTTTGTCCGTCATTTTTCCTTCCCTCTGTCCCTCCATCGTTGCGTGCTAACACCCTTGTTTATGTCCTTCTTGTATTCCACTTCCCTTTCTTGTTACCTTCCTTCCTATCTGTTCTTCTTCCCTTTTCTTGCGCCCTTGTTCCCTTCCTAATTGAGAGCCTCGGTAAGTTTCCAGAATTTGAGCCTTTCATACTTTAGCTTAGACAAAAACATGAGTTATTTTGTATTGCCTTGCCTCACGCAGACACTTAATGTGGGAAAATTAAACAATTTGAGCTGAGACGTGACACAAGGAAGAGGATGATGAGTTTTTTATTTGCTGCAGGGATTAGAGAGACTGATCCACCTCTGGCAGTGACTCCAAGCATTGTGAAACCATCAGCTGATGCAGCTGACGCCCTCCAAGAAGAAGCAATTCTCAAACCCCTGTAACTCAGAGAGACTTTTGGGCAGATTGTCGTTTTGTCGTTTCATCGTCATCCTAGGCCGGACCCAGATTCGCGACCGAGCAGCGACTACGGTGAAGTTGGACGCCACGGTCAGAGGGCAACAAAACACGTCCCCCTGACCAACAGACTTCCCGGCGTCTCTGGAAGAAATGAAATGAGGCGACACCGGAGCCGTCCCGCGGGTTGCCAGTTCTCTTCCTGCAGCTGTCTTCGTACTGGATCCCGGCTCAGGTTGCGCCTCTAATCCACTCACAGGAAAGACGAGTTAATGAAGTGAAGCATGCAGAGCTTTGCACCAAGATCTGTGCCTCTTTGACTTTTTTCCACACTGTGTCACGTTTCAACCGCAAATTGTTTTTTTTAATTATTATTTATTCATTTTTTTATTGGGATCCAACGTTACGGACTTTAGCTAGACCATTCCATCATGTGATGAACTAATAACTCCGTCCTTCATCACATCAACTATGATCAGCTTCTCTGTACCTGCTGAAGGTCCAGCATGATGCTGCTACCACCATGTTTCACCATAGGGATGCTACGTTTCATTCTCCTTGAATACATGATGTTAGGGAAACATAATTACGAGACGCATATATTATGTTTCGAGATATAACTGCTGAACGCAGCAGACCGTCGATGTTTATGGGAATTTAGAATCAATATCTCAGATCTCCTCTAAAAGTGTTTATGACGGCAGCATACTTTAATTGTTCAAACACCAAATAAAGGAAATCTTAATCTTAGCTTTACTGCTAAAGCTAACATGAATAGTCTTCCTTATTTCTGTTCTTCGGGTTACAGCCAATCAGGGTTGTGGAAAATAAAATGCAGCTCCTGGATTGGCCAGTCAATGGCGTGTCAAGCAGCATCGCGCCTTGTTATCGCCTAAAGCTGCTTTTCTGTAAAAATAATTTTTTGTTGTGCTCTTCAGGAAGTCAGGAAGTGAAAGACTTCACAGGAAAATCCACAAATACTGACCTGCAAATGGGGGAAGCCGCCATATTGTGGCAATATCGATTATGATCCCCCCTTCATTGTTTTCTTCCATGACCCCGTTGAGGAAATGCATCACTGTCACCCTGTCACTGTCATCATGAGAAGGGTGTGCTTAGGATGATTAGTGGTTTTTGTTTTTATCATTATTTTTATAAAGATTTATTTTACATCAGAGTACAGGACACCTGGTGTGGTACGTAGTTTTGGTTTCACTAGACCGGAGCGGCTAGTCTGGGAAAGTTGACACTGTCCCAGACATGGTTTGTGGTTTGAAAGGACGTTGTGCTTTGTGTCGGCCTATTGCGTAAAATCACAATAAATTGTATTGAAGCTGTGGTTGTAATGTGAAAAAACAATCTGAGAAAGTTGAGGTGGTATTAATGCGCTTGGAAAGCTTTGTAATGTTAATTCCGGATGGTTTCAGAAGCCAAGTAGCTCACTTGGAAAACTTGCTGATTGGAGAGATTTTATTACATCCCTAATCCTATGATGATTCTGAAATCCTTCGCTGTGGATCACAGGTCATGGACGGATTACCCCTGGACTTTGAGGGAGTCTGTGTTTTTCACAAACAGGTCTCAGATTGCAGGTTGGAACCACACAATTTTCTGCCTGAATGGGAAGCACAAATCATCTCTGAGCTGAATTGCATCGTTTTCCATGCGAGGTTCGTAGAACTCGTCTCCGTTCCCTCGCAGCGATTCCCCTCATCGCTGGTGCTTACCTCCGTTTCCGATGATGGAGTGCGGTACCTCCGGTCTGCTCCTGTTTCTTTTCAGGCGAAATATAATTTTAGCCGACTGCAGTGGCCAGCGGACACAGTGACTCATTTCATGTTGCCCCGCGTCATGTGGGGAGCTGCAGCGGCAGGAAAATGACAGACTGACACGCTAGATTTACGACCAGAGAACTGGGTGGCTTTCAATTTTTAAAGCAGCCGTTCATTGGGACGTCTCTAACACACACACACACACAGACACAGTCACCAGCGGAGCCAGAGAGCAGTAAAAGTGGCGAGACGAGGACTGCGGAGGCAGATAGTCTTGTCAAACTGATTTAAACAGTCTGGCTGCAGGAATAAGAGGAAGAGAAGCACACGGCCATTGTGATATTGATTTGCCCACAGATGGTGAAACGATTCCAGGAAATGAAGGAGATCGATGTGCAAAGCGCCATGGGAGAAAATAAGAAGCCGATATCTGATTAGTGGGGCCAGGGGAGGAAACGTTTACTTGTATCATGCGAGGCAGCTTTTTTTTTTTTATCCATTTGTATAACGTGTTTATTGGGAAAAGGTCAATATTACGCTGCAACATGAACAATAAACTCCTACAGATTTCTTAAATTTTTCTTGTCACACTTGAAAGTTTAGAAAAAATATATATCAAAGATAACCTGAATCAATACAGCAACAGTTTTTAACCTATTTTATTAAAAGTTGGAAAAATATCTGAAACCAACCACTTTTTATTTGCCTAATAAAAAACCCTGCAGAATCAAGAAATAATTGAAACAGAAGCTGTCTTACAGCATGAAGAATGGCAAAGGACCTCAAAAAGCAGCACTTCATATCAAAACCTATGCATTCGAGAAGGAAATGCATAAAAAACGGTTGGGACTCTGTTGAGGTCTGTTATCCACACACAGAGAAAACATGGCATAGTTGTGATTTTTCCCAGGATTGGACAGAATTACTCCAACATACACATTCAGAAGATCACAAAAGAACAAAAAAAACATCTGAAGCAAAAATGCCATCTATGTGAGAGTGCACCACTCCTAACCAAGAGGAACATATTTCCAGATGGCATCTTGACGATCCCCAAGATTTTTGTGGAAAATATTCGGTGGACTAAAAATACAAAAGTGTAACTTGTTACAGCCGGTGTAAAACTATCACCACCATGTTTGCCAATTATCCAACATGGTGGCAGTAGTATGATGGTCTGGGACTGATTAAAAAAAAGGCTCCAAAATCGTTTTTTTTAGGGTGGCCTAGTCAAAGTTTGCTCATAAATCTGATTGAGGTGCTTTGGTATAACCTTAAACAGGTCATTGGTGTTTGAAAACCATCTAAAACAGTTCATAAAAAAGAGTGAACCAAAATACCTCCGCAGTGATGTAATTATCACAAACACTTGATGACGGCTGTTGGAGCCAAGGTTGACACAGGCAGTGTTTAGGTTTGAGGATATCACTTTTTTTTTCTCTTCTTCTTTTTTTGCACAATTGAACTTGGAGAGCTTTTACTCGGGTTGCTTTCATCTGACTTTAAAATCTCCGCAAACCCATTTAAGCTACCTAAAAAGCAACAACTCCATAAGGGGGTAAATACTTTTTCAAGGCCCTGGAGCGTCTCCCTCTTCGTGGCTTTATGTTGTCTCTTTCTTCGGGGTCCTCCAGTCTCTTGGCTTGTTGTTGTTTCTGCTGGAGAGAGGGAGGCGATGTGCTCCGCTTCAGTCCGCCGGGGACCGGCAGGCCGGCTGGTGGCCACCGCCTGTGCCAAGGGTAGGAGGGGTGTGGGGGGTGCTAAATATAGCACACTGCATGAAACTTGGGAGAGAAGGAGGGGTATAAATATAGAGTATCCTGGTGCAATTAGAGAGCCGAGCACTGCTGGGAAATTTTAGGGAACTCTGTGTGAGCCGGGTCTCTTCAGTAAGTTTATGATGTTGTTTAGATTGGCCAAAACAGACGGAGTTCCTCCACCGTGAGTCAATGCGTCTTGCAGAAAGTAGCCCGGTTTAGCCGTTTTATATTGCTTTTTAACCCCGTTTGCAATGCAAACTGCACAAGCAGCCACTCATTTACTCCAAAATGGGACATTTTAAAACTGTAGACGTTCACAGCAGCAATTACACTCAAAGACACGTCAATTTGAACATCAACGTGATCTTTAGGAGCTTGTCGCTCTTTTGTAAAAACCTGTCAGACGGTACGATAACAGTTATAAGGCATTTTGTAAGGAAAACAATGATGGCATCAAATTAGGGAGCGGATCTGTCAGACGTGACAAAGACGGGACTCGTACAGTCAGAATCTCATTTGGGATCCAGAAGGGAGGAGAGCCTTGAGCGAAAATACTGCAAGTAATGAAAAACGTTTGAGCAAAAAATGTAAACAATTGTACGTCCAAAACTCCTCAAAGGCAATTATTGCTATTACTGCTGCTGTGATAATCACACGATGCATGTTGGGAGGATGAGACACTACTGCTTGTGTCACAGACAGGCTTGTAAATGCTTACAGTGTTTTTGTTTTTCATGTGTCTGCTTCACATCAACCTTAATGCACCAATCAACTTTCTGTTTAGTTATTAGCAGGTTATATGCTAAACAGATTGACCAAAGAGGCTTTTTCTGTCTACTCTGTTGAGTAAAAACTCTGATTAGGGTTAGGGACACATGCTTTGAAGCATGAATGGGAATAAACTTTTAGTTTCTCCATTTTCTTGCAACTCATATTTGTTTGTTTTAGTCTAGATTTATTATGTGTCATCATTACCATTTTGGCCAAATATTCTTAAACAAACTAGCTTGAAACAGAGGATCAGACCTCAAGGCAACGTGTCCGTAACCTTCATTAAGTGAAAAAAAGCTTCGGGATTTTAAGTTGGAAAAAAATCCATTCAAAGCACACATGTGCCATTCCTACTTAAGTTATTTGTAATTTCTCATGCCATGCTATGCAGTCGCTTTGTCTTCAATAATGAAGATTCCCTCACCTCGACATGCTGGATGTTTAAAGTGACTGAAATGCCAGGGATAATAACCTGACTATTCATGAGCTCTCGTATGTTGCGTACATAGAATTAAACTTTCAGCCCAACATGGTTAAAAACAATCAGTGCTCAATTTAAATTTTTCACCATTCATTGTCATTCATGTGCAATTGGACGTTTTGCAAATTGTGCCTCATTTCTTCTCAGTTTGACTCGTATGAAATACATTTTTAGACTCTCTCCATTTCACTGTGCTCCATGGAAGCCCTGAATGCATTTTCAAGTTCCTACATTGCTGTTTTTAGTCCAAAAGTACAAGTTGCAAGCCTGCTGGCACATACAGCAGGCTTGCTGTATGTGCAAGCCTGCTTGCAAAAATATTTTAGCGCTTTGAAGATCTGGCCAGGACATCCTCAGATGGCTTATTGTGTGTGAGACTGACAGATGACTTCCTGACACTATGTGATTGTTTTTTTAGCCTCTGAACCGGGACTTTAATCCCATCAACGCTGCTGGGGATGACTGTTTAAACTTTCCATTCTTGCTGCGGATGACATTTTTTTGCGCGTACCTGTGTGCGCTTCTATGTCTTCTATGCACCGCAGTCATTCAATCCCACGGACTGAAAAACGCAGCATCCGATCTGAAAGTCTGTTCCCTACTGGCCTAAAGTCAAAAGCTCACATTTGTGTGACCGCCTGTAGCAGTAGGTGTCCTCAATGTCTTCATATCTTGCTGTCCCCCTTTATCTCCCTCCCTGTCTGAATCTCTTCTTTCTCTGCTTGTTTGACCGTCCTGTAAACTTCACTCTTTCTTTCTGGGTCACTGAGCCCGTAAGCAGACACTTGTATCAAACATCACCCATCGTAATAAGCAGGATAAATTGTATCTTCTGAATGTCCGTTTTATTGTTTGTTCCACATCTTACCCGATTGTGTTTCTTTTTCTTCCTCTACAGAGTGCTGATGTCAGCGATTCATCCTCGGAGAGACAATCTGGTATCACTCAAAGCGCTTCGATGCTCCACCTTTCCCTCCTGTGACAGCCAATCAGACGGACCGAGCTGCTGGATTGGACGCAACCCTGAAGCACTTTGACATAAACTGATGGAAAATTTCTTTTTCTTTTTTTTTTCTCTTCGCTTTCATCCGGTTGGTTGAGCAAACCTACAGGGATGTGTGCCAAATGATATTCTTAAAGAGTAATTCGCTGCTCTCATTTCATGAAGTGAAAGCCAATCAGAGGACGGTACAGAATGGAGAATAATGTGGGGTTTTGGGTGTGTTTTTTTTTTGTTTTGAACCTCTAATGATAAAAGAGTACAAATTTGGTTGAGTGGTATGTTTTTAAAAAAAAAGGAAATATGTAAAGTCACATAGCTGCTCAAAAAGTGCCTCATTTTCATATTGTAGCCATTCTAAAAGCTGAAGCTTTGGGTTTTGTTGTTTCATTCTTGACTTGATGTAATTATAGCTGATGGTGCTGATAGAGATCAGTAGCTTTTTTTAATTATTTTTTTTTAACCACCGGCGCGTTCATGTCATATAGGATCAATGCAAGAGATTGGAAAGTCTGAACGCTAACAACTGATTTTTATACACAAAATATTTAAAGTTTCTCTAATCAGAAACAGTCATGTTTTTAGCAAATATGCCATTTAAATTCCAGACAGAGCATTACATCTGCTCTGGTATTAGTACAGCAGGATCTTTGTTATGCCCTTTCCCTTAAAAAAAGAAAAAAAAAGATATATATATTAAACATTTTAAGCTGATAGTGAGTTTAAAAAACTAATATGATCTGCACATTTCCTAATTTTATTGAAATTAAATTTCCAAAGTAACTAAATGTTATTTACCTTTAAGTACATATCACCAGTGATTTCTCATTAGTATTACTTAAAAAGACTCAGGGCTGTATTTTCATTTAATATATATTATGTTTTTTACTGAGGTGCTAGTTATTTTAATTAACAAAGTTTTTGGGTACTTCTACTACTGCCATTGTTGACGTTTATTGGAAGAAAGGATGTAAAGAAAGAAAAAAAGACATTCATCTAATGAACCCCTATAATGCTTAAAATCATTGGTTCCCAATATCAGCACAATTCCAACCTTTCTTTTATGTAACTGATGTGAAAATCAGCATTTGTAATTCCAAAGAGTCACTTGTTTATGAGCGGTGAAAAAAGGAGAACTATCTGTAACACAGATTTTTTTAAAAAGTATATTTTTGTAATTAATTGTATGCCATAAACCTTTTAATTGGGCATTTCTAAGTAAAATTTTAGTAAATATGCTTAAGATGGATATCAGAGCGATCGCTTAAGAGAATTTAAGAAAATTCAACAATCTAATCATTTATTTAAATTACATTAACCACCTTTAATTAACAAACTCAGGTCTTTACTTTGTTAGATTTTTTTTTTCTTCTACTGAGATATTATTGGTTTTAATAAAGAAAAAAATTCTGGAATGTTACGTTAATGCACGTCAATTTGTATTTTCTATTTATTTTTTAAGTAATCAGTCAATGCCAATGTTTGGCACTCTTGGCTTGCCATATTGGACCAGCACTGAAGTTCACCACGGTGACACAAATAACTGATATTTAGCCATTCGATCTGAAGCTATAATGCCCGAAAATGAGGAGTGACCGAACCTTGTTAGGGTGAGTTCAGACGTGTATTTTTAACACATGCCGATGTGCGTTGCCCATTTGTCTGTGGGCGTCTAAAACTAAACTTTTCTATGTTTCTTTATAGTTTTATAGCAACTTTGTCAGAAATTATAAACTATTACTTCGCTTAGTTGTGTCTGCATGAAAACTTCTCAACAAAATAAAAAAAAAGTTGCTACAACAATAACTCCAATATGACATGAACGCAAATATACGTAAACGGTACTAGCAACGTGCTAGCCTTATTTCCGACTGTGAGAAATATTAGCAAAGCTGCCATTAGCTCTCTGCTAATCCATGTGTTGCATTATGATGCTTATACGTTTTCCTCCTGACTTCTTCTTCTCTCTTTTTTAAACTGTTTACTTTCATATTTGCTGTTCGTTGAGCCATAAATAAAAGTGTTCAAATCCACAGGCTTGAAAGAAAATGGCAATTGTAGCAGGGAATGGTGCAGCTTGCTCGCTAGTTTAAGCCAGCTGGCTCAGATTAGCATATTAGCCGGAACATAAATTCACTGTCCTGCTGACCACAGCCGGGGTTAGACCCCCTGATATAGAGCGACGCAATCCCATTAGTGCTATTAGCTTTAGACAGTCGCTTAATCCCGTTCGTCTCAGGATGCTAAATAACAAACAGTACACAGAGCTGAGGACAGTGTCCCTATCAATAGCCATGATTATGCTAGCGTCGTATGGTCAGCAAATATTGATTTTAGCGCCTGTAAATGGGCCAGGAATCATTTTTTGCTTTTTCATAAACCTGACAGCCAATTTGTTCTCAGTTGTTAATGTTAATTAGGATGTTTCATTTGTCTTTTCAAACTGATCAAAGTGAAAGTGCTTTAGCCTCTAAATCCTGCTTAACGACTCCTTCTTTTTCTCCCTTTTCCTCTCCTCTTCTCTTGCCTCTTTGCTTTAATCTTCGCTATGCATAAGCGCTGAAGTGCCTGTCCTATTTCCTAATCTGTCCTTCTCTTTCTCTCTGCCCCATTTTAGCACATAGCGCTAATACATTTGTCATAGCAGAATATAACATGTCTATTTTTGTGTCCATTTCTCGGCTGTACGGTTGAAGTTGAACTTGCTTCAGTTTGTTCTGTGTAAAATTCGTCTGTGGTCTTGATCCCGGGATCCGAGAACTTGATCATCACGTTGTCAGCAGTGCCAAAACTCAGCAGGAGAAGCAAAACTGTGCTGCTCCTGTCTCCGACACCACCTCAAGAATCAACCTTCAGTTCTCAATTTGGGACACTTTGCTTTGTTTTATGATTGAAATGTACATTTTGATTGTTTTTGCATTCTGTTGCTGTTTGGCGGGAGTCTACTCTCGCATATCTCTGCCCACAGTCGGCTCATGAGGCTCTCTCTGAGATAAAGGTCACTGTGGGAGACTTGTGTACACTTTAACCTTGAATTTGCCTGACTTTGACTGGAGGCTTGTAAAAAAAAAAAAAAAAAAAAAAAAAAAAAAGGTGGGAAAAAATGAATGGAGAGAAAGAAAAGGCCACCAAGGAGAAATACAACTTAATTCAGAATACAAATTTCTGTTTAGCATAAAGAAATATACACCGCCTTTCTTAATAATTCATACCTATTGAAGTTTTTCATATTTTTTGCTGTTATTACCTCAAACTTGAGTGTGTTTTACTGGGGGTTTTATGTAGCACACCATCACAAAATAGTGCATAACTGTGAACTGAAAGACAAAATAGTTTTCAGGATTTCTTAAAAATGAAATTGAGAAAGTGCACCATGGGGGTTCTTTCTCAACATTGTAGGGAAACATTTTGAAACTTTGAAGCTCTACATCTTTTGAAGCCAGCTTTGTAGGACGGACGGAGAACATCTGTGAACATCAGTTTTCAAGTGTTTTTATTGGATTTCGGTCTGGACCACTTTGATACGTAGATATGCTTTGATTTAAACTGTCTCGATTGTTGCTCTGGCAACAGTATTTATGGTTTTCCTGCTTGAAGGGGAATCTCTGTCTCAAAGGTTTTTCTACATCTAGTGGATTTCTCTGCATTTTGCTCCATCACCTTTAAATCAACACAGATCAGGTTCCCTGTTCCCGCTGAAGAAAAGCATTCCCACAGTATGATGCTGCCACCGCCATGTTCCACAGTGGTCTGCTCAGGAATTGCAGTGTTAGTTTTCCACCACACACTAAGATTAAATTGCACACCCTGCATTTTCTTACTAATTAAGGACTTAAAAAGGCAAATGGCTTCACTGGATTTAATTTAAGGACATTGAGTGACATTGAGGGTGTGTATGTAAATGCACATTACATTAGTTATTTGGGCGCTACTTTATGACGGTCTATCACGCTGAATCCCAAGTAAAACACATGTTAGTTTGTGGTTGTGACATGAAATGTATAAAAAACAAACTCAATGGGTTTGAATACTTTTTCAAGTCACCGTGTCTCATGTGTTTGCCTGCCTACAAGCCCACAAACTTTCTCAGACTGGTCACACAACTTTTCAGACTCTACAGCGCAACAATGCGGCTTTAATATGAGCTGATTGGGATCTGTGGGTGGAATTGCTCCGAATAATTCAGGAAAGAAAAACTGTTTGATCTCGACGGCAGATCCAGATCCGATGCATCATTCCAGCAAAACCTACGGGCAAACCAATGAGTCGAAACTGTACTTTGGAGATGTTCTCATGTGGTAATGCCGTCATTTTCAGCCAAATGCTTCAGTGTACGTTCAGCCTAGAGAAAAAGTCAGCAGACTTTCTCTCCAACCGGACGATTAGGCTTAGCAATGCTGCCCTTCAGAGAGCCGTTCATGGCCTGAGCTGTTCAAACTTGGTCAAAGTCCCTGCATTTCCTTGCAGGTGATCTTGGCTAAGTGTTCAACGGCCGTCAGGTTCGTGGTGGAGCTCTGGCAGAGGAAGGGGTGCAGGTGGGTAGTTTAAGTGGCTGTATGATCTCACTCATTGCATTGTTGACTTGTTTTTTTTTTTTGTTTTTTTTTTGTTTTAGAAATTCTGATGTGCAGAAAAAAATGGTGCTGCTGCTTAGACTGAATTGTTTTATCTGCTCCTGCTGCGCAACCACCCCCCCTCCCCCCACCCCCCCTGAGGGATGGTACTGAATGGAAATATTGTAAAATTTAGTGTTGATGTAGAGCGTTCTACTTCTGTTGCTTGACGGAAAAAAAACTGACCTAAAAGAAAAAAAAAACTCCTTCAACAAAAGTTGTGGTTATTTTCCTCTTTAAAATTTGTGGCTTACAGTTGCTTATTGTGCAGAATATTACACCTTTTCAGTTCTAATTAGGGATGAAAGTCATCGATTGAGTCAATGTGAGGTTGATTGAGCTTATTAATCAACCAGTAATTAATTGATAGGCGGCTATTTTCTTAAAAACCTGAGTTTTCTCTTGAATCTAGAAGACTAACTGTGTTTTCTTTAACATGAAGGTCTAACGTATTCATAATGTTGGATACAGACTAGATAAACAAAAGATTGTGGTTTTGTTACGTTGTTAAACTTAGACATATTAATAAAACCTAACAAAACAGGAACTAATTTAGTTGCTGAATAGAAAAATAAAGAAGATAAAGTATAATTTAATTTTGGTAAAACACTTAATTCCACATGAACAGAGAAATGTTCACGCTGGACTGTATGTGGAAATGTTAAAACGTCACTTCATTAAAGGATTTAACTCACAGCAGTCCTCAAACTCAACCATGCTTATTGGCATCATGGTTTTTCCATCATGTTACAATTTTTCCCTTTCCTTCTGTGTTTCTAACATTATCCTCACTTTCTTTGCAAATCAGTACGTTTTGAGTGAGAAGTTGCTGCTGTGCTGCCATGCAACATAAAGAGCTTATCAATATTTCAAACTAGAACCGCATAAAGTGCATTTTGCATCACACAACAGACTTTGCTTGCTCTGTTTCTCTTTCCCATTCTGGTATCACCCTGCCATCATTGTTTCTGTATCAACTGACTCCACTTAAAGATGTCGGTGCTCTAGTTGATAACAAACTATAACACTAAAGGAAGGTTTGAGTTAATCAAGTGGAACAAATTTGAATCTAATAAACCATTAAATGACAGTTATTTTGCATCCCTAAGTAACAATGGGTCAGTGCTGTGGATAACTATTCCTTTGCCTGATATGTTTTTTGAAGAAAAACATTTTTTTTTTAAGCAAAGTCATTAACATCTTTTTGTCTAGAATGGGTGAAAGCATGAAGCCAACGTGAGACAGGAGATTAATCCAAGAGGTCATTGGAGAACCAAGATTAACCTATAATGCACTGAAAGTCTCACTTGCATCAGGTCAAGTCATACTTCAGCATTAAGAAAGAAGCAGAGCAAGCAAGACGTTCATGAGAGTCCCAAGGCTAAGACCACTGGTGATTAAGAAAATAAAAAAAGCTCCAGATCACCTTTACCAAATATCCCAATTATCCCAAACAAAACTAAAACATTATTTCAACCTGTGAAACGAAAGAAGAGCGTTCTGGTAGAAGTGTGTCCCGCTACCTGGGGACATTCATCTTCAGAAATACGTAAAAGGTATAGTATTTCTTTTTTAAAAAAAGACCAGTACACCAACTGGAGCTGCACAGTATATCCAATCACAGTTCTCACAGCACCAACGTTGGCAACATCACATTTACAACTCACTGGTTGGATACATAATTTAGTAGGATATCATATTTCAATGGCAGTGCTCTCTAATTCTGCATGCCAGTAACGTACTGGGCTAATTGAATTAACTCCAACTGTCCTGGGCGCCCATATAGTTGTAATTTTTGACTGAGGCTAATGTACATAAAAATGATAATAAATGGTTGCTTTGTTGCTTTTAAGACTCAGACTGATTAATCTAAAGCAGTTCATCTGGAACTACTAAAGATCGTAGCAGAAGTTGCTGTTTGAGGACATTTTTAACCTGCTTCATGTTGTAACACAGGTTCTGTTTTAATGATTTCTTCATTTCAGGAGTCATGCCTGTGAAATTGAACTCAGTTGCCTAAAGGTTGTGGTAAATCGCTGTAATTTCATTGCTTAACAAGCAGAGTAGCTGCCTTTTTATACCAGGTTAGGTTGGATAGTTTCTGTAGTTACTCAGATTGTCTTTGTCCAACAATAAAATTCTGAAACTAAACTGAAGTAACGTGTAAGAAGGAAAACACTTCTTTTTTTTATTATTATAAAGCTGTCAGGTCAGACTGGCTGCTAATTTAAGGCCTATAAATGTGATTTACTGTTAAAAACTAACAGAACAACAGCGGACTGGAGGGTAGAGGATGAGGAGCAGACAGAAGTGTGAACATCTGCACAAAGTGGCACAGCCACAGAGGGACGCTTATATCCCACCACCACAGCACAGATGTCCCGCTGTAATGTGGAAAACAAAATGGCCTGATTGTTTTATTTGTTTCTGACGAGTCTTTTGAACTCTGTTAGTCACATCGAGTCACTCCCGCAGATAAGATCGTTTTCACTCCAGCCTGGCAGGTTGCCACAGGTTTTAATCGCTCGGCCCCCAAAAGAGAATTTTAACACCTTCCACATGCCGTATTTGATACCGGCTAACTTAAGTAAGCCTTTTTTTTTTTTTCAAAGTTGCACGGGATCTTGTATCGCTCTCGCCCACAGATGGTAATTGAACCTAAGCTGGGAGTGATTGTATACCGCACTGCAGGAATAATTAGAAACGAGGACACACAGGCAGCCCACACCTGCACCTGCAGATGCTCCCACTTCCCCTCACTGCTGCTTTGTGAGGACGATAAGCAGGCTTTCACCACCTGTACGGCAGACACACACACACACACACACCCCTGAAGGCGACCTCTCATCTCCTGTTTTACAATCTTGTCTAGCCTTAACTTTTGTTCAGCCAGCGTGTTATAGACAGCGGAGTCCCCTGGGGGGGATTTCAAGCCCTACTTTTAATAGATCATCTAGTTTTCTCCTTTTTGGCATGTTACTTCCTCTCTCCTCCCTCTTTTTTTTTCACATCATGTGATCACATAAGAATTGGTGAATGAATTTAAACCTCATCAGCAGGAATGCTCCTCGTGATACTTTCCCAAGTATGCAGAATGTGTAAGTGAGTTTATTGAGGGGAAATAAAAGCAGTCTTCTTTCAACCTGCTTTAATATCCGAGTCGTCTGAGGACAAATGCAGCAAAATTATTCAGCAGCTTCCTTCAACGTCTGCAGCTTTTTATGCCTCAGCTACAGACTTGGAACGTATTTTAGCAGGACTTTAGTGAAACACGGCACAGTTGTGCTGAGTTGTGAAGTGGAAGGAAAATGAAAAGTGGTTTTAAACATCTCATGGAAATAAGAATCTGAAAAGTGCATCAGTCCCCTATAATTTTGCACTTTGTAGCACTTTTTCCATGCAATTACAGCTGCAGGTCGTTTCAGATAGTTTTGTTTTGCCCATCAACTTTAAAGGTCCTTATTTGGATTTAGGTCTGGACTTTGACTAGTCTAATATGAAATGAATAATTATTTATGAATGTCAGATTCGTCTGATGGGCATACATTCTACTCACATTTTTTTTGGTAAAATGGCTTTGAAAAGTAATTTGCTTATTCTTCCATTTCGCTGTAATGCACCACTTTGTGTCGTTCTACAGAAAATCCTAAGTACAAGGTTGCATTGTGAGACAAAATGAGAACGATCCAAATGAGTGAATGCTTTCGCACTGCACTGTATAAGAAGAAAAAGAAAAGAAATGCAGATTGGCAGAAAAACGGGCACAGATGCCATCTGGTTGTCGTGGTGACAGGCTCGCTTCAGCTGAGGTGACAACATCTCCGTCCAAGAAAGAGGAGCAAAAGGAAGCAGAGGAGGGAAGCTGGACGGGAGCCAAGGTAAGAGGACGTGGAGTTCATTGACAGAGAGGGTGAGCTGGCTTCAGGCCAACAGATGGACCCGCTGGCCTATCATCTCCTCATCCAGATGGGATGTTTTTCTTTTTTCTTCTTATTTTTTGAGCTCTGTGAAAAGATTTACGCAACTAAGAAAGGACTATTTGAAAGCTGTCCTAAAAGCAGGTTTATGCCCTTGCTACAAGCCAAATATTAGAGGATCTATAAGATAATTTTTGCGTCCTTAACGAGGCATCTTTCACGATTCAACTGAAAAACAAATGTGTCATAGGAGGAAATGTAAAAGGTTAACAGTAATAATCTTGTTGCATAAGTGTGGACACGATTAGTTTCAGCATTCCAGTCTTTGGTAGTTTATGAACATACAGCGTCTCGATTTGACGATAGTTGCAGGTTCCACCTTGCAAGATTCTCACATCTATCAAATTATCCACAGCCCTCTTCAGGAGAGCAAACAGGTGTTCAGTTTGGTTTGGTCGTTTCCAATTGCAACATTTGTTCTTGTAAAGCTATTTATTGAATTGAGTGCATTTCCTACTTATTTTCAGTTTTCTGGCAGACACTTGGTTCAGAATTTCCATAAAGGAAAAGCAAAAAAAACAACCCAGTTCCAAACCCACAGCATGACGCTGCCACTGATGCATAGTGTTGATTATGTGTGAAAATTTGACATTGGCATAATGTTTTATGAGGTTTTATCCTGGTCTGAAGCAGCTTCTGTCTTGTAATCTTTCCCCTTTAGTCCAAACATCTGGAGGACGCATTCAGGCCTCCCCTTAATGCTTCTTTTCATCACTTTTGATGCAACCTGCAGGTTGTTTTTCTTCATGTTTTAAACTGTCCTCCTGAGGGACATAAACATCTAGATAAGTCCTATGTAATTTCTGTTAACTTTGGCTTTAGCAAAAAAAAAAAATAAATGCAAATGTCAGAAAAAAATCCTACTTGAACAGCCAAACCTACATGTTAATCCTATAAACAATGGCAGGTGTGAACAAAAGACCGTACGTCGTCTGATTTAAACGTATTCCTGTAAGAGCGCCTGGACTTGTGTAAGCAGGTAATTACAGGTTTTATCTTTAATGAGTTTCTGTCAGAATGTCACAAAACTTTGGCACTTTGGCATTTTGACAGCATGTACACACTTTTCACATCTGCTGTTGCTGTCGTGTCACACAAGGAGTCATTCTTTCTGCTTCTGTACGCACCCATGTGATTTATACAGCAGAGCACATGCAACGTCCCTCTGGTACCTTTGATCACTGTCACATGATATTCAGGTTCCCAGAGTTGTCACTTCTTAAGCCAGTGGGGACGGGAAAACCTTTAAAGAGCTCAACTTCAGATCCAGACTGTGGTTTGAACATATATACGATTAGTTGTGTTGATATAGTTAAAGCAGAGGAGAATTTCTCCCCACTGGACGGATTGTAATACTGACTATTGCAATTGTTTTGCTCTGTTGAAATGTTTAAGATCATCAATTTAAAATGTACATATATACAGCTCTGGAAAACATTAAGAGACCACTTAAAATGATCAGTTTCTCTGATTTTACTCTTTATAGGCTTATATCTGAGTAAAATGAAGATTGATCTTTTGTTTTATAAACTACTGACATGTCTGAAATTCAAAGCAAAAATGTGGTATTTGCAGAAAATGAGAAATGGTCAAAATAGCAAAAAAGATGCAGCACTTTCAGACCTCAATTAATGCAAAGAAAATTTTATATTCATCTAGAAACAATAATACTAATGTTTTAACTCAGGAAGAGTTCAGGAATCAATATTTGGTGGAATAATAATGAGGTATTCAATGGGGTTCAGTACAGTCGGCTCTTATTTTTCCAGACCTGTATTTCAGATTTGGCCCCATTTACATTTACTCTGACATAAAAAGAAAAATAGATGAAACAAACTAAAAAAAAATAAACACACTGTTCACTACCAACAAGACTTGCTGGTCAGTGGAGTTAAGCTGTGGCTCAAACAGACTCAAATGATTCCAGATCGACTTTAAAATCTGACAAGTTGCTTTTCCACCATGACAGGTAATTAGCTGTGATGTCATTAACTCAAATACAAATGAGGCAGGATTAGGATCTCCTCAGTGCACTTTAAAAAACACATAGATTATGATTTATAGAGGAATCAACACTTCATTACCCACATGCTTTAGAGAAAGAAAAATATAAGACTCTTAAGTGTCCTTCATTGTTATAAGAGATGATTTTGGACATCCTGTGCCTTCGTATAAGATAGTGCGATGTGAAAAACGTTCATTAAATGTGTACAGATGAGCGGTTTTCATTTTAAAGCCACTTTGGTGCATTAACGGGTCTGCTAAGTGCTGTAAAAAGAAGAAAAAAAAAGAACCGGTGGCATAAAACTGCTGTCAGACAGACATCTCGGCTGGCTCGTGTGGATGAGAAACCATAAAAGTGTTGCGCATTTTTATGGTTTCACATCACGAGAACCAGGGATTTCTCCGGCCGAGTACTGCCTGTACCTCTGGATGTTGGAAACAATACAGGAAGTCTTCCTGCTTTTATGACTTCCTCCTCGGCTCGGGCCACAGGAAGCGCCGTGGATGTAGGACATGGATGCAGCTTTTGTTCCCACAGCTGATGTGGGAATGTTAAGGTCAGCCCTGTTCCCTCGCTTGAAAAATTGCTTCCTTCCCCTCATTTCAACTCAAATGCCAGCGGTGACCTCTGATGATCTGATTTCGTCCCATCTCTGCAGGGATTAGGGCTAACGGCACATGCAGATCCGACGGGGCTGTGCGGAATAGCCATCCGAGCCGCAAATACCGCAACCAACGCAAAGGTCCTGTAATGTATTTCCAGCTCCCGTTTTCCTCACCACCCCCTCTTTCACATAGTGTACTTAGCCAAACAAAAAGCCTTTCTCATCGTGCCCCTGCCTCCCTCCCCGTCCACATCCCAACCACCCACCCAACACTCACTCCCAGTCTTCACCAGAGACTCTTTGCCACCGTTATGGAAGTGCCTGTGTTACACGACGTGCAAAATTAGCTCTGTCACTCCGAAGCCGGGTGGCTGCTACGAAGAGGAAGGGAGGTCAAAGCCATATAAACGTACCACATGGAGTGTATGTGTGTGGAGGGGGGAGGGGGGGGGGGGACAAAATGAGAAGGGGAAGTAGAAGGAGGAGGAGGGAGAAGTGGGAGTATGTCAAAGGAGGTCGGGGGGAGTCCGGGAGGCCTCTGTGTTTTACTTTTCCTTGAAAGCTCGCTGAAAACCACAGACACATGGGAGGCAGAATTCCCCTCACAGCAGGAGAACCAGAGAGGGAGGGGATGGTTGGGGGGAGGCTGCTGGTTTCGCAACTCCACAGCGTCTGTGATCAATCCGAGTCCGACTCAGGCTGAGAACTTTACAGGTGAGAACGTATACGCAGGAGAAACTGTGAGAACCTGGCAGGGAAAAACACCCAGCTACACAAAGAGAGGAACTTAAAGGAGCCAACGCTTCGACATGCCCAGACACAGAAACCTCCCCACAACATAACACTATAAGCCTCTCCAACCTAAGGGAAAGAGGTGCTTCCCACTGGAACGTGTGACCAAATGGGCTTGACTGCATTTTGAGGGGTGGGTGGCGAGTTAATCCTTGCTTTTTGGGGGGCCTCTTCCCTTTGTGGTTCAGGACAAGAGCAAAGCTGCTTTTTCTTTCTTTTAAATGTAGGAATGAGGCAAAGGTGAGAGGTCAGGCTGTGATAAACTTTATGTGATCAACTTAACAGTTGACAGGTTGATTTTATTTCAGTTCGGAATATTGTTGCATGTACTGATGGCTAATGCTAAACTTGCATGCAGATATTTTCCATTCAACTGACAAGTTCTGTGCAAACATCAGGACAGCAGATCACGAGAACTGCCATGTGCAAAATGAAGAGGGGAAAGAATGAAAGAGCTGCGCCATCTAGTGGAGGATTTAGATTTTTTTTTTTATTTATTCATGTCGTAAACCTGAAATAAACTCTAACCTGCTGCCAAAAACACAAAAAGTTAGAAAATTGGGTCGATCTCATGATTTCTATCTTAAATTAGTAAAAGTTATCCAGATAATTACCTTATTTTATTTTATTTTTTTGTATTTAAAAACAAGTTTATGATGTATTTAGCTAATTTGTATAACTTATTCTAATTAAAAGAAAAATCATAATCATTGTGTAGTTGTGATAATAATAGGTTTCTGAATTAATCACTGGTCAGTTTTTTGCAACTGTAATGTGTACTTGTGTTTTTATCTCTTCTTTGAAAGCTCAGCACTTGTGTTTAACTGTATGTCATTTCCCCTAATAGCAAATGGAGGTACTGCTGCCATTAACTTTTTTTTTTTTTTTTGCTTTTCTCCTGGTACAGCGTTTGTGTGATGTGCCTTTTTTCTTGAGAAAATATTAGACATGCTCTACATTAAATATGCATATATGTGTGAATAGGTGAATTTTTTTGAAATAATTTGAACATATGCTTCACATTAAAGTCCTCAGATTTGAGAACATGAGTGCAAATAGGATCTTCTGTATTGATGTCAACACTTAGGTTTTTTGTTTTAACTCAGCGATACTCTGTTTAGCTACGAACACGTTGGTGCATTTGTCCCTGTAGTTATTATTTTTTGTTAATTTAATTGTTTAAAGTTACAGAGCAGCGATGTTTGCTATAAAATCTGTGTCAGGTCACTAAATTATGCAGCCGTCTGCATGGGAACGAGGATCTGTGGAAGGGGAATATAATCGCCTCATAAAAAAAAAAACCTCTAGAATGACCTTGCCTCATTCCACTTGAATAATTACATGCAAATCCTGGAAGAAAAAGAAAAGAAAAGCAGAGGTCATACACAGGCGGCCTCGATGGACCCGCAGTTTTCCCCTCATTACAGGAGTTTTGATTTTCCTCCAGTGGAGGAGGAAATCTGAGGTCAATGCCGGAGGGTGGTGTTTAAAACACAACAAAGCGCTGTTTTACGAGAAGTGATTTACAGCACATGGTGATTTAGAATTATTTCCAGCATTCCAGTAATCTGCTTGTGGGGCCTGATGATGGGTTTCACCACTCAGGATACAACAAGGACACCACATAGTACCTTCATTTGCTGCTAGGACTTGTAATTTAAGGCACCCATTCCAACAAGGCAGCTGTCACAATCCTCTGCGACTTATAGTACATTTAAACGTGCCTTAAAAGGAAGAGAAGGGGAAAAAACCCCGAAGGTATTAATACTAGAAGCTCTGAACTTCCTGAACAGAAATAGACCTTTTAACTTATTAGGTTAATACAGTGACAATCAAAGGTTACTATCAAAATACTGTTGCAAGATATTGCTTAAAAGAAAACATAATTATTTGATCTATTGCTAAAATTTTTGATTTTCTGTGGATTTTTTTCACAGCGTACAAATGATCAAACCAAATAAAAAGTAAAATGCTCTGTCTAGCTGTTTCACCTCCCCCGCCTCCTATTTTAACAGTTAAAATCTCAAATAGAAGAAAGAAAAACATAGTAAGTAAAAGTGAATTAAAAATATACATCCAGGAGTTAAAACCATTTCTAAAAGAATAAATATAAAATAAAGACGCTGTAAAGGAAGCAGGAAGAGTCCTGCCCCAAGGTTTGCTTACATTTTCTTAAAACAGTCACACAAGCCTTTTATCTCCAATCCATCTTGTATTTAGCTCCAGTGTGCTTTTGTTTATTCAGATTAACTACAGGTATTAGTATATCTCCACATTTTAAGAGAACGAAGTAGCAGAAAGTTGAGTCCATCTGTGGAGCAGTTGCAAGTGGCCAGTATGTTACCTGCTCTATACAGCCGTCCATTTAAGATATGAAAATGTAAAAAAAGTTCCAAGCACAGTCGAGCTGCTGGTGTCGACAGTAAAGTCATTGAAAGTGCAAATTATAAAAGTGGACGCTTTTAAAAATATGAATAAAATTAGTTCTCTTTGGCTTGTTGACGTTCAACCTTTCATCCAATGTCATCACACCGACAGCGAATCTAACACCTTCAAATCATCAGGGATTTGAACGGGTTAAACTCCAGCTGACCCTATGATGGTACAGAACCTGGTCCTGATTAACAGCAACAACCCCAGATCACAGTGCTGACCCTGCATGTAGACACCAGGCATGATGTGTTCATCACTTCTCTTCCAGAGAAGGACTCATCAGATTACACATAACCTTTAAGCTCCTTTAAAATTTTAACCATCTTTCTCCTGTTAACCTCACTGATTGGTGGTTTTCTATTTAATGTCACCACAAACTTAAGTGAACACTAATGAAGGCCATTCAGAGGGTTTTCTGACCACATTTCTTATTTAAAGAATGTGGTTCCCCACCATCCTTCCGGTTTTTAATGAGGCGTTGAAAAGCTCTCAACTCAGTTTCAGTAGTTTTTGCGATCACTGCTTGATGAATACCCACAATCAGATCGTTCTTGGACATCTTTTCCATGACCACAGGATGCGCCTTCCAATACGGTCGTTTAAGCAATAAGAAGCTACTCATTACATCAGCTGGGCTAAATAACATGTTGCCAACTGGAAGACATTTGTCTATTCAGCAGCTACACAGTAGGAACCTCATACTTATTTACTCAGTTAAATTCAGGAAGCAACTTAACATTTTTAAAATTGTACAAAAAACAAGTTTGTCTTTCTGATCTGCACCACCAAACTTCAATCAAAGAATGGATTCTCTTTTTGCTGTCATCAACACAAACAAAAGCAACCAAGTAGTTTTCCAAAAATGTTTATTCATTAGAGTTACTTCAAGAAGGGAACACTTCAGCTCATTTCTATCGCTGCTCCACATGTGATTTACTGAGTGATTTGAAGGAGATGTTGCCAGTGGATTTTTGGAGGTAGTCGAGCTCCAGCAGGTCATTTCCTACTGGCTCGTTCTCTGAGGCGGTTGATAAAACATCGGACAGATCCAAACTTCCACTTCCTTCACTCTCGAAAAACAAATTCGATGTTGCTACTTCATTGTCCACTTCTTCCTTCCTGTAAACACTCTCCGTCTCCTCGTTGGTGACATTTGCTTTTGGACTTCCGCTCATGTTCTTGACGTCGTCTGACTTTGAGCACCAGCCTTCTCCCTGCGCAGTCGTCACGTTTGGGAAACGACCTTGATGACGACTCGGAGACATCACACTGCTGAACGAAGCATTTCCCAGGACGTCCTCGTACGTGACGGCTTTCACCCTGGGCAGCCTGCGTATGACCGAGTTGCCCGTTGAATTGATGGCGATGGGTTCGAGGAGCCTTCTGCTGCCAGTTTGGGTCGGCTTCACCCGTTTTCCCCTCACCGTGCGGCTGGTGAGGGTCTTGAATTCGGGCACCTCCTCTGTGGCAGGTTTATTTCCGTCAGCAGCTTTCGGTTTCAGTTTGTCTGTGGACTGCTCTATTGAGCTTAGATAAGACGACGAGACCATCGGAGAGATCCAGCTGGTTCTGCTGCGAGTGCCTACAGTTTGGTTTTTACTGGGCAAAAAGCTCTGAAGAATCTGGGTCTTATTGGATGTAAACCTTGAGATTGAGCCATCTGCTCTTGCAATCTTTGGAGGCATTTTAAAGTCACCACTGCTACCTGGCTCCCTGTCGTCTCTTTGACTGTACAACCTGTAAATTCTGATGGGTTTGGGTCTGGAGACCTCGGAGCTCCCGAGTTCAAACCCTTTGAAACTTGGTTTGGGTTTGACTATTGAGTCTGCGCTCCGAGATAAAGCTTTGGCTCCCTCAAGTGGTTGATTGCCATATCCTTCTAGACCAAACCATTCCTTGTAGAGCCTGAATCTGTTCTCATTTCTGTTCATGCTTGCCCCGGTTTCAGGCTGCTGACTTTTGGGCATTGTTGTGAAGGCTTGAATCGTGGTTGTACTGCTGACTTGGGCTACAGGAGAAGGTGGACTTGTTTTTACCAAGCCCAGTTTAGCTGCTGTGGTGGTAGCTGTAGCAGCAGCTCTTCTCTGACCAAAGCTGTACTTTTGTGATAAAAAAGGATACACATTTGAAAATTTAAACCTAATGTCTACTCCTTTATCCAGAGTGGATTGTGTTCTGTCTGCAGAGGAGGGACCAGACATCTTCTTTGCAGGTTTCCTCTCAGGGTTGGTGAGCCCATTGAGGCGATGAAATCTTTTAACAGACTGCCTTGCTGTGTACTCCTGACTTGGCTCACTTGAAGTAACGTTGACTCGGTCCAGTACACCAAATGCCTTTCTGCCATCCTCAGAATGAACTGCAGAGACAAGATTTTGCTGATTCTTGTCGTCTGAAACAGGATGCAGGGAAACGGGATACAGAAAACCTGGTGTAGAGGCTGCAGCCTTGTGTGGAGCAGGATAGAAAATGACCCGCGGTCTACCAAAACCAATTTGGGCTTCAGATTCCTCCTTGTTTGAGTTTGTTCTGGTAAAAGGGTTGAAATTAGAAATAAATCTACTTTTCTTTTGCGTCCCAGATAGGCTTTGCTTCCGGTCCCAGTCAGCAGTATTTCTCGCTTTTTTGTCAACATTTGTCACGGTGTAAGTCTGAGCTGGAGAGTCTTTAACGAGATACAACAGGATGTTATTGTGTTCTACCATTTCTCTACTGCTTACAGAGTTTTGGTTCTGTGGGAATTTTGAGACGGATGTCGGCCTTTCTTGGCTTGGGTTTTGTTTAATAACGTTTAAACTGTTGCTGAGAGACTGAGCACCACCCCAAACCTGATTTGTAAAGTCAAGGACGTTTTTTGGTTGCTTCCTACTGGCACCGCTCTGTACTCTGACCATAAGCAGTTGATTTGTTTCCAAAAAGTCACTACCAAGCCCTTTTTGGGTTAGAAATTGAGCACTCTGAAGTCTGCCTGTCTGGGATGGAAAACCAGAATTCAACTTTCTTGCAGACCCGTCTTCATCTACCTTTGATAAGGGAGTTATTGGGATTCCTCCTTCGCTGCTTGGTCCTTGGTACTGGGAATGGGAGGTGAAAATGCTGCTTGCTGGACTCATCATTCCACCTCTCAGTAATCTGGTTATTTTCACTCGAGGCTGCGCCTTATCCAGGTTGTTCTGACTGTAACTAAAGCTACCTTGAGTAAAGTGGACGGGATGGGACTGATGGTTGCTGATCGACAGGGCGTCTGCTGGTGTTTGGACTTGTTCTTCGCCCAGCCGACCAGCTAAGGAGGGAACCTGTTGCTCAGGACTGAGTCGTCTCAAGAGGCTGTACTTCACTCTCCTTTGGAGTATAGGTACTGCTGGACTGGCTGAAAAAAAAGGAATACAACAAATGTATGCATTTATTAAATATTGAATGATTAAACTGGTCAAAGTTTAATTGACGTTTAGATACATTCATCAAAATGACTCATTCCTTTTGGCCTTTTAGTAATTAATGAGACCCATTTTTCATCCAGTTAATAATATTCAACTTCAAAGTCAACAATAAAAAAAAGGTACAACTTTGTTTTTGATGATTTTTCTCTTATTAAAAATGGCTTAAATTCATCCCTGCTAATATTGACTTAATCACTTCTGCAGCTCAAACCATGAACAAGTGGGTAAAAAAAACAGAACAATGATCCTAAACAACCACTAAAACTGGTTTAGGATAGATAATGTAGGCTGCCTCACATTTCATGAATATTCCCAACCTCAGCATTGTTGAAGTTGAAATGATTTTGTTGAAAAATGGGGTCTGTTTCAAATATTTTTAGATTAGATGGAACTGGACTGTACAAAACTAGATTTGAATTTGACTTCATGATTGAACTGAGAGGAACCAAATTTGAACTCAACAGAATTAATCAGACCTGCATATCTTGCAAAGGGCTTTGAGATTAGGTTTAAAACCCATTCGGGGGAAAAAAATTCAGTTTAAAAAGAAAAATGATGTAAATTTCTAACAAAAACTTAGAAACCAGTTTAATTTTCCACAAACCAGAACACCTCAGAAGCTACAGTTTAGCATTGCTACAATGGAAGCAGAGCTCATGCTCACCTCTGTCAGCCTGTGAACACTTTACAATCAGTATGACAGCTGCACACATCCCCACAAAGAGTCTGCAGAGAGAAAAACACACCTTGAGGCTTCCTTTTCTTTCTCAAGATCTGCTCTGTTGTCATTCAGGATTACCAGTAATTTTTAAATTCTGTGAATGTAACTCGAAGACACATTAAAACCAGCCATTTACCGTGAGAAGAGAACACAGCTGCCAGACATGACTGACAATTTCCGCCAGGTTTGTATGATACTCGAAAGAAAGGACTAAAAAAATAGTGGCAGTCGTGTTTTCACGCGTCTCTGCTGTGTCGTTGAGAAGCTGTGCTGCTGCTGATTGGAGGAAATGCCGTTCACCTGGCGGCAGGTAACCTGCTTAGCCCGCATTAGCATATTATATCTGCTCACTAGCGGAACAAGTCAGCGTCGGGCCTGGGGGGGGGGGCGGGGCCAATTACCGGGCCCCTAACGAATCACCGGGCCCCTTACTTGCATCGACTGCGCTACTGGAAACTTTTGAGGGGGTGTAGTGCCGCGTTTTTCTTTTGATTTTTACCCAGGAAGCATTTCGGCTAAACCGTGAGTGAAACAGCCATTGGGGCTCATAGACATTGGCTGCTCCGGCGCAGGAAATACGGCGGCCATCTTGGAGCGGTAGCCCCTCCTACCTTGCTCAATCAAAACGACAGAAGATGCCTCAGTACTGGGGGACATTGTTGTTCGGATCGATGGATTATTGATGTGAGGTTGCACAGACAACATTTCACAAGTAAGATGGACATATAATTGTGTATATATTGTGATAGGAATATTACTTTACTGTATTTATGTCCACCAGCGAGATACCAGCTAATATTAGCTACAGTGCTTGGTGTAATAGGGGGTTCAGCCCCGATATGAAGGCTAACTGTGATTCCTTAAATCTAAAGAAATTAATTATTCTCGAACATTGACTTAGATTATCTAACACAAGAGCCTGTATTAGAAATGAAACAATAACATATATTATAAAACTTGTGTGTTTATGTAATTTTTTCACTAGTAAGATTCATCCCAAATCTTCCGTTTTTGTTTTGAAAGTTTCATAAAGACACGATGTGAGGAAGAAGAGGGAGAATCTATAAGAGAGATGGATTCACTGCAACAGGATGGATCACATTGGATTTTGGACTTAATCTCTTAAACTAGAACTCGTTGACTGAAAAAAAAATTATATATAATGTCGCCATATATGTGTGTGTGTGTGTGTATACATACAAACACGTATCCAATATATATTATTCAGTATTAATCATTATTTATTTGTGTTTGTGTATTTATATAAATATGTATTGTTATAATAAATTATACACACGGCCGTTCACAATAAATTATTGACTGCTGTGTGCTTTGTAATATGCTCATCATACATCGATATCAGAATATTCCATTCCTATTCTATTATTATAGCCACTAAGCATATTTAAATATGCTGAACTGTGTATTAAAAACATACTTAAATAATACAATTGTTTATAAATGTAGCTTTGATAGATGTTAGAATATAGTTCCCAGTAACAAAAAAGCGTGTTATGATCGATTAAATGCGCTGATACGTCATTTTGCTGCTAAACACATAATGCTGAGTGGAGTGGTCTACCGCTCCAAGATGGCCGCCCTAAATCTCATCAGCGACAATAGGCGAGAGCGGCGCATGAGGCGTCTATCCTTATATTATGTCTATGTTGGGGCTGACTAGTATATATTCCATTGGGGAAGGTAAATTTAACATTAACCTTTCTCAACAGGCGAGGGCGCACTTTCTCCGTCAATAATCGGACATTTAAGTGACTTGAAACCTTTCCTCCCCGTCACCTCCAGACCCGAGCCCCCACCCAGCCACCCCCCCCACCCCCATAGCTCCGCATCTGCCTTCCTCACACTTTGGCAAAATTGTTTCTTTATTGTTCATCATATTTTCTTCTTTATATTTGTTTTTAATTAACTCTAATTTAATTTTTTTTCCTACTTTTTATAACTTGATTCACGCAAAGTTTTCCAAATGTATCATGCATTCACAAAAAACAAGCAACAATTATTTAAAACAATAAGCAATTTATTAGTCTTTATAAATACAATACTGTAAAAAATATATAGCTCATACATTTAAAAAATCATAAATATTAAATAAATCCACTTGAGGATCATTAAAGCACCTTGAAGCAGCATTTTTTTGGGCAGTGAAATATTAAAAGTGGACCATTAGAATAAAGCATTAAAATAATAATGTGTCCAGGTGTCTTGCCAGCAAGATTTCATGATCTTCATCCAGGGCAACAATAAATATCACGTTATGGGTGTGTGAGCAGCTCAGAGCATGTAGCAGGACATCATGGCCATGTTCCTCAGATCATCGCTGGTCATACAATCTGTAAAACAGACAAAAGACAAAAGACGAAGTCAGGAATGAAGCTTCACCAAAGTAGCTCATATCTAGGTTAGAAAAACTGGGCATTTAAGGCCAAAGAATATTGTCCTATGAATGTTTACATCACGCTGTAACTTCATTGATCTTCACTAAATATTTTAATACCCCAGAGACTGGTTGAAACAAAGTGACAAGTTCAACAATAATTTGATTAAAGTCAATGATTCAGTAACAGTCTATGTAGAGGCGGTTTTAAAATGTTATTTTTGCTGGCATCATATTTTATATTTAACTTCTTTTTTAAAAAATAACAAGTAAATTTTAGGTGATGACTCTTAAAAAAACACTAGAGCTTAAAAAAAACCCTTTGGACTAATTAAATTGGAGTTAGTCCAAATTTACCATTTAAACTATTAACAAATAGACGAGCTATTTAAACAACTGTTTAATGGTATAATAATAATAATAATAATAATAATAATAATAATAATAATAATAATAATAATAATAATAATAGTAATAATGATAATAATAATAATAATAATAATAATAATAATAATAATAATAATAATAATAATAATAATAATTTACAATATTATGAACTACCAATAAATGATCGTCTGTTTACCATTTGGTCTCTGTCGGGAGCTTTTGCCGCTTATCTTCCTCCAAACTTTGGTCCAGGACCGCCGGAGCCTCCCGCCTCTGAGCCCCGCAGAGGAGTCACTATCCTCGGCCTCAGTCTCTGGAACGTCCCCCTCACCCTCTGGAGCTTCTCCACCCTCCTCATCCTCCTCGTCGTCGTCGTCCGGGTCCTCCTCCCGGTCTAGGACCCCCGCGGTCATCAGCCGCTCCAGGGCGGACTCATCCACCCTCAGCTCGGTCCTGACGTTCCCCTCTGCGGTCAGCGGGGTGGCGTGTCGGCATAGCGGGCAGCCTATTGACCGGTCCGCCCCCGGCAGCAGCGGGCGGCTCAGAGCCCGGAGGCAGCTCTCGCAGAAGGTGTGTTTACAGTGCAGCTCCCGTGGACAGCGGCGAGCCGCGTTGTACGTCCGGTAACAAACTCCGCACTCAATCTCTGAAATCATGTTCGATGCTTTTCCTCTCTGTTGTCGTGTATGATCCCGTGTCGGAGCCTTCGCTCCCTTTTTATAGCTCTTCCCCGGAACGGGAGGGACCAGACTGAAGGAGTGTGTAAGGTTGCATGACGCAACGAAACCTAATGGGACTGCGTGACGTGACGGATACCCACACACCCAGCCAGACATTAAACTGACCGTGATCTATTCATAGATCATTACCAAACGCACTCAGACGCATAGACACAATCCATCGAGTACAGTTTGACAGAAACAACTGAACGGATGACATTGCTTTGTCTAAATAGTGTTAAAAAGAAAGGTGAGAAGACATCTACATTTTTACTCAATTCATATTTCAAAAATATATTTCAGTAGATAAAGCTTGACCACAAACAGCTGTAAATGAAGAGTGAGAAACTAAAATAATCAAAGTCAACTTGGCTTTCCTATTACAGTAACATCCTTTCTCAGGATTTGCCCTACATGTCTCTCCTGACCCCATACAGGGGTCAGGAGAGTCTTTTTTTCTCCAGACATACATCAGATAAACCTCCAGCCGTCGTCCCTCCTACCAGTGTTTCCAGCATGAGCATGAACTCCTTTCATGGTGATATCCGCTGGGATAAGGGCCAAAAATCACAAACTGAAAGCACTGTGTCAGTGTGTGTTTGTGTGTGTTTCTCTGTGAATGTCTTAGTGTGCAGATCTAACAATGTTTTTCAGATCTTTTGTTCAGAGCCCGCCCTTTTTTAATGCTTTCCTGCTCTTTCTTTCAGAGCTGAACTTACCGTAAACTCTATTCGGTCATGTCGGATGTGAAAAAAAAGGGAAACCCCAAACTTTTGGGAAAAGAGTTGGAAGCCCATTAGTGTTACAACTTTTTTGTTTAACAATAAGTGTCTTTCTCAGTAGGTTGAATAAAAAAAAACATAGTAATGCAAAAATAAAACATTAAAGGTCATGTCAATAATAAAACTGCAAAACCTATGATAAAAGCACAGTTCGATTTCTTACACAAAGTTACTAAGATGTTTCCTGCTGAACAGCTGGATGACATATGAGTTCCTACTAAATTCAGCAATATTTCAGTTTTTGCAACCTAAATGTTAAAGAAAAACAAAACAATGATTCACACCATCTGACAAACTTTACTCACTGTCAGCAGATTTATTGATGTGGTGACGTTTGATAATCGTTCAAATAAAACAAGAGGGACAAGATCATGACCCTGCTGAACTCCAGAGAATGACACAAGAACAATAGAAAAACATCTATCCACATTTTCAGTGACTGCATACTAAGTAATGATAAATGATAAATGATGATAAATTATCTGTGAAATATTTGAGTCAACAATATAAATAAAAATCTAAATACAATTGATTAATAAAGAAATGAGGTGATTTGCTGCCTCTAAAAGCTGAAACGCCATGTTAAAGTTGGCCACTGCTCTGTCCTCCAGCCCTCTGTTTCTCTTATAGCCAAACTGAACAATGTGTTTTTCGCCAGGTTTTCAAATTTCTTCAAAAAGAGTTTCAGATCTGAGTTTTGTGCTCTGATATCAGCTTAACAATAATTTTACACTCTTTACTCTTTGATAAAAACCTTTTCCACCCATTTTTCTCCATCCATCATTCTGTAATAACGCCAACCAAGCAGCAAAAGACTACTGGCTTCTTATGAGTCACTGTAAAACACATGTAATATATGTTTAGCTAATACGACAGATTAGCCACGTCTTCCAAAGCAGTACTTAATGTCCATCGCAAAAAAAATAATTTAAAAGTAATCTGGTCTTTTAAATATTAAATATGATGCAAGACACTATGTTTAATGCTATATAACTAAAACAAAGTTATACTTCAGAGGTACTACACCTTCAGATAGGCTAGTACATAGTCAGTTCAATGTTCTATGGCTTCAAAACAACCCAAATCATTATACCTCCACCGCTGTGTTTGACAGCAGGTATAGGGTTGCTGTCCTTATGCTGTTTGTTTTCACCTTATAATGATCTTTGGTTAATGGCCAAAATATGTTTTGTAGGTGGTTGAGATGGAACTGAAGGTGCTTTCAAGAAAAGAAAAAAAATCCCAGATCATGTTGTGATAACCCTTTTGAAGCCGCCGAACCTGTTCCAGTTTTTCCATGTGTTCTCTTATTGTCTTGTTGTGCTTGTAGAGACTTGTCTTAGGTGTAGTTCTACGCTTTTTTTAGATGCATTTAGGGAGAATTGCCCCATCTTGCCTCTGGGGGCAGTTCCTATGAATCAAGATTAGCAACTGTTTAGAAAAGGTTTCCGAATGCAAATAGTGTTGATCGCCATGGGATCGTCTGAAATTGTTATGAGACACCTGGAACACCTTCATCCCTGGGATCTCCAGGGTAAATAAACAACAACACAAAGTGAGTTCTCACATGTTGTTCTTCATTTTACGTACATTTACGTACATTATCTGAGGCTCAAACGATTTTTTCTGTTTGTTTTATTTTGATATTTGAAAGCTGAACGACCTGTTGCCTATTTTTACCCCAGGCACGCAGAGCCGCCTCCAAGTTAACTTCCTTCCAATGAACAACCACTGTGGTAGGAAAATAACCGCTTTTCCAATTTCCGCTCAAGTAAATATAATTCCCAGCAAGTCTTTGCAAATCAAGTGGAAATCAAACAAGCAAGCCCGTTGCTCATTACTGGGTTTTTGTTGTTGCTTTGTCTTGTTCAAACCCCACTTTAACTACAGTGGAAGTCCACTGATACCCTTCAAAATGAGTCTTTGTTGTAGAATATGATCACTTGTCTCTACCCACATATCCTTGCAGGGCTTTGGGGATTACTGTGGTGGTCATGTGGCAGGAGTCAGGGTGCAGGGGTGTCAGACTTACTTTCATTGTGGGCCATATCAAAAATCTGAATGTTTTTAAATGGCTGGTTGTGGCAGAACGTATCGATAAAGCCATTGAAATTCTTACCTTATCAATGAACAGCTGTTTTAGCATTCAATAAGTTTTTTAAATGAAATCCTATTGAGCATCTTTTAACACTGATCAGTCCATACAGGACTTTGTGGTTGTTGTTTTTGTGGTTCTTTGCAGTCAAAATCACAGAATTTGTGGTGCTAATTCAAAATGATTTGTAAGGAATTCCTTTTACGATATTTGCGCCAATGTGTGACTGTTTATTAATCACTGTACTGTTCACAGACAATGACTTGACATCAAGGAAGGGTGAGGCAGCAGTTGTTCAAATCCAATGTTTTAGGCCAATTTTGATTAAAAATTTCAGTAAAATCCACTTTGTGGATTTGCAAAAAACTGGGGGGACTTATTGATGTGATTTGGAGTCTAGAGGGAAACATAAAAAGCTATGGCGGGCCAGATTTGGCCCCCGGGCCTTGAGTTGAACACATGTGGCCTGCACAGATTGCCAGTGCATCACAGGATTTGTCAAAACCTCCAAAGACAGACAGATAAGACCAAGTCGACATTCAATTACAATATTTTGAAACTGGAGCTGGATTTGGCCTTTGTTCCTGTCTTGATTGACAGATGAAGCCTTAAAGATAATCTGTTTGGTGAAATCCGATGCACGTAAGAAAATATAACCCCAAATCAACAAAACCCCACTTAAAAGAAGACAATATTAGAGTTTCGTTCTCCATTTACCAAATTGACTCATCTCTTAACAGCTTAAATAAACAGGTAAAACTATTGTCTTTAAACAATCAATGAATAAGTTTTTGATTATGTTGCCAGTAGTGGTTTCTCTAGAAACCAAGCAGAGCAAGAGTACAGCGGGGCTCTTCCTAACATGTTGACCTATGTTTTGCAGATGTCAATAATTAACCAGTTTACACATGTACTCATACTCAGCCCCGTTGACTTTTGATCGTGAAACTTTCATTTCATATCATCAACTTCACGTGAAACGTTGAGTCATCTTTTCACACGAAACTCCAAGCTGACCTTCTTCTCTTCGATTGCCTGTTTATAAATGCATTTCATAATGAAAACCCAGATGTAAGTTGACTGGATGTTTGTTGAGCATAAGAAAATATCATTTGGTTGAAACTCCAGCTTCTGTTTATGTGTAGAAAGATCTCGAGCCTGTTGATTCCTCTCTGTTTTTCCAAGGTTAAAGTCTTGTTTATCACAGAACCTGCTCCTCAAACCGGATCCTATTTATCGGCCTGATCAAGACTGTTTGGCCCCCTAACTTTGTGAGTCAGATGTTTTGAAGTCTGACAGAGATTCCCATACTTCCTTCTTTAATAAGGTGTGTGTAATTATTCCTCGCTTCAGGGAACTTTAAATCCTGTCACATTTCCTGGATAATTTCACTTCCTTGGGGTAAGTAAGTATCTGCTCATGTAAGCCGGGGCGTATTAGATCGTAAACCATCCTATTAGCACTATTAAACAGGATTGTCTCAACATCAACAGGAGCGCACAATAAAGTGGAGATATCAGTAGTGACTCCCTGCTTCGCACTTGTAAACCACAAAGCGCTGACTGCGATGAACCATAACAACATAATGGGCGAGTCGAGCACTTTAAGTCATGATAAAGAGACTGGGATCTGTCATTTTCTGTCCTTTGTGTCCCGGTTACCTTGTCATCACCAAGGGTTTAATTACTGCCAAGACAACCAAGGAGACACCTCATGAGGGACCAGACGGAGAAGAGGAGAGGAACCAGGTGAGGCGGATCCAAAACACGGGCTCAGGCTCGTAGCTTTGGAATATCAAAGCTTTGGCTCGAAGGCGGAGAGGCGAGAGGTGATCTGCCTCAGCATGGCAACCTTTATGGATGCATGTGAGAGGGAAAGTACCGATCCTGGGAGGAGGAACAAAAGAGAGCTCTGATTGAAAGGCTCTGCTGCAGGTGAGTTTCCATTTTATCTGCTTCAAGGAAGGGGTGATATCATTTCTTTTTTTTTATAATCCAACCACTTTATGTCATTTTGAGATCACAGTTGGCGACTTCTTCTTCTTCTTCTTCTTCTTCTTCTTCTTCTTCTTCTTCTTCTTCTTCTTCTTCTTCTTCTTCTTCTTCTTCTTCAAGGCCTTGGTGTTGTCCATTTGAATATTATTTACTTTGCTCCAAAAAGGATCACAGAAAAGACTCAAATCAAAACAGTTGCCACTTTTCTATAAAGAATCCTGAACACCTAAATTGCTGCTTCCAGCACCGAGGGGTTTTTCAGTCACTATGCACACTTGACTTTCATGTTTCTATCAGTACCAGGAGTAACCAGACCACCTCTGTCTCGCACACACATGAACATTTCACGCATTAGACGCAGTTCAATGGTGAATTCAGAGTTTGAACTGTAACTAAATTAGAACAGAGTTGAAATTTGTGGTGATATAGCGAGGCTAAATCGGGATATGAATTGTGGGTTGGCTCTGTGCTTTTAGTTGTGCAAAGGGCACATTACTGTGAGCATCAACACAAACTAGGAAGTCTGACTAAGTAAGAAGGCCATCTCAGACACAGATGCAAAAGAAAACTTTATTCTACAGTGAGACTGTTGATTGCATTTATAGCGTACAGAAAAAATAAACAATTGATGCAAGTTTGAATCTGTTTTCTTGTAAGTGATGAGGTATAAAATGAGAGATTATAGATTGTATATTTTTCCTTTAGTAGTTAATTTTACTGAGAGATATGATTTAATTATTGCAATTTATTTAGCTATAATGCAATTTTAGTGAGTGCTTGTCATTTTATACATTTATAGTTTTGGTCGTTTCAACTATTTTAGCTACAAAAAGAAGCTTCTTCTTCCTTTCAGGCTTCCATTTTGTACCAGTAAACAAAAAAATCACAGTAATGAACTGTAAAAAATAAATAAAAACCCAAAATTGCTCACATATTACACATTTAATTCAATTCTATATATATATATATATATATATATATTTTTAGAAATTGCATTACATAGGCCAAACCAGTGTAACTTCATGCGACCTCTTGCTGGTAGATCTTGATTATTAAAATCATTCAACCACATTTTCCTAGAGCCGAATATAGAAAATTACTTAAATCCACTGTGTGTCAAAGCTGGCTTGAATCGTCCTCCCCCTCTCCCCATCCTCCCGGCGGGTATGAATTGACACATAGTCGGAACAAAACGTCCCACGACGGACGGCTCCATTAGGGACCAAAACTAGAAAGGTTCAAAGTTTCTCTTCAGAATATGATCATTCGATGTCGGTTCCATTAGTAGAAAGCATCGTCTCATGGCAGTTGTGTTAAGCTGTATACAAACAGGGCTTTCACATATTTATGTTGCCAGCTCAGTAAATGAGTTGGTAATTTTGCTAAGACATGTTTCGACCCCTCTCCACCAAAAATAATTACTCGAGCACAGTGTGAGACAATATTGTGGTATTTTTATAAACATTTTATAAGGAAACCTTTTTTAAACATATTTTTTTATTATTAAATGCATTTATTTTAATTTAGAAATCCTTACAATTTGTTGAAAATACATTGGAATGGAAACTGATATGCGTTTGGGAGAAAATGTCTCTAGCTGATGCATTTTTCAAGGGTTCAGAACCATTAACAGTCAGCTGGCTGAAAGAAGACTCGCACAATTTTCACTCCATGATTAAAAAAAGCACACATTTAATTAACAAAAAATAGTTTTGGTCATAAAAATGTACAAAGAATATACAGCTGAGAATGTAGATACGATCGCTTTCTGGCCAAGCAACAAATTAGCCCAAGTTACAATATTTTGGAAAGTATTTATCAAAATAGAAAAACAAGTTAATCGTCAGCAAATCATACTTCAGGTATAATAAGTTTAGCATCCATTTATTATCATCTAATCTTACATAAGTAATAATGTTCAATAAAATTAGATTATGAGCTGGATTTAAGGGCTCATCGCAGTTTTCCACAATCCTTAACGACTATAAAAAAGCTGATGCTTAGTGAGAGAGTTTAAGGGTACAAAAAAAACTAGAGTGCCTAATTTACAATTTTAAGCTGAGTTTATTAACCTAATTGCTTCATATCTTTCTAAATCTCGTCACACTTGCAGAGTCGAGTGTGTTCTTTTTTCTTTTTCTCCCCCTTCACATTCTCTTGTACTTGTCGCTCAGTTTTCTCGAGTACATTATTCTGTGTCAGAATGTCTTTTTACCAGAGAAAAGACATTGTGTGTGGAGGTGTTCAGATGTGCCAAGGTGTCCAATTCTGAATATCTTGACTGGAGTTGCAGTCTCTGCTATAATACCTGAAGAAACTATGCTCCCCCCCACCACACACACATACACTCACAAGAAGGCGAGGAAAATTTAAGTTTCAGAGGCTTTTATTTTTGCATAATCAGTAAAAAAAATTACATTGACCGACCACGTTGCTTGGTGCACATCGGTACAATTGCTTGTTGACATAAATATCAAATCGGACTATCATATTGTTGCAGGTCAATGCATTTAGGCATCTAGTTGTAGTAAAGATGAATTCCTAAAGTTAAAACCGAGCATCAGATTTTTCAAATGATGAATGATTTACGTGTCATTATTTCCTAGTATCAGATGCGTTTTTTTCAGATGTACTTGTAATATTTTGACAAAAAATATTACAAGTGACGTCTATAGCACCTTGTTCAGTCCACGCATTGAATAATTACAGCAGTCCTAAAAGTAAAATTGGATCCAACCCGATACTATCAAGGTATATTTAATAACGTGGCCAATAACTGTATACAGCTTTAGAAAAAAATCAAAATTAGGTGAACCATGCTGACAAAGCAAATCACTCTCAGAATTCTGCTTCAAATAACATCATAGCTATCTAAATTATTTACTTGCACCAGCCCTTAAAGTTGCATTAAGATTGCTGCTGTCATAAAATGCGTCCAGCTGACCGGGCCCAGTCGGTACGTGACCGTCCTGATGGCTGTTGAATGCAACGCAGTGGCTTCTGACCCGGTCAACACGCATTAGCGCTTTCATTCACACGCTCTTGAAGACTAGCATCACATGCACATTCCATACATACAAGTCAGTAGCATGGTACAGTTCAGCTTCAAGACTCTTTGCCAACAGGCACTTAGCATGACTCTGTCTTAGACGCGCAGGTTGACAGCAAACTCGCCAGTAATGCAGGGTCATCACAACACGAACAGTCAGGCACCCACACACACGCATACACACACGTCTCTCATACAATTTTTCCTCCTCCTTGCATGCTTACTCAAACACGCGCACCTCCTCCCTGTGAGTGTGGCTTAAAGCCAGTGCTAATAAGTACTGTGATTTCTGTCAGCAGAGCTTGTTTAGGTTCAGGAAGATTAGCTTCTGGAAGATTAGCCAGAAGAGAAAATAGCTGCTTTTAAATGGACTTCTTTTTTTCCCTTCTGTATTTATTATAAGCTTGTGTTTTTCTTGAGTGGGTGGGAGTGTCTCTTGTAGCTTGAGGGATAACGATGATGTGCTCCATCCAGAACACTGTATGCTTCTAGCCTTCCTTTCAGAGGACAATTTGTCAGCCGGCTGTTTCTTCTCGAGATAAGAAGACTGCAATCAATCACTTATCTCTTGTTGGCTCTTCTAGACAACCAGGAAAAGTAAAGGATACAAGTTATCAAAAGATCACAATGGCCTGCCTGTGTAGTCTCTGGAAAAGAGAGCACACATGGTCAGTGCTAGCAGTAGCAAGAAGCGCTATGGCAAAGTAAAGCAAAGAGTATGAGAAATAGAGAAACTCACCTAATGCTTCAATTAGGAAGTACTCGATTAAAAAAATGAGTTTAGAGTACTTTCTATGAGGAGGAAAAGTTCCTAGATTATTCCTGGATGACAGGAATAATCACAAGACAGAGTTAAACCCAGAAGCCGAACCCTAGGAGTATAAATGAGGAATTAAAAACAGTAATGGTTCTGTCAATGTCCTCATCCAGAAAAGAGATGAAGGTTAACACAGGATCATTGCGTCAGGCCTAGTTTCTCTGGACAGCAAAAGAGAAAGTATGCAAAGCTAATAGCAGCAATAGATCCGTGCAGAAAAAGAGAAACTGGTTAAACAGGGAATGAGTCTGAATTACTTTCTTTGTAAAGATGTCTCATTGGAAAGCAAAACAGAGAGTAAACGGTTAATTATCCAAGAGAGAAGAAAAACTGGGAGACAACCAAAATGACTAAATTTGTGTAACTCTTGTTATGCTCTTATCAGAGCAGCTGAGGAATTTCAGTAGAAATGTATTTTCCTCATTCTTGTTGACTGAGTGATGCTTTCTACTCTTATTATCGCACGTAGCTTGTAGTTGCTGGTTTACAATTAATCGGAACAATAAAGTACCAAACAGAACGGGGTGTTGCGCTCGCTGGTGCTGCTTTCTCCTTTAAACGCGCTGTTCCAGGGGTTCCTGGAGTAACCATCAGCACAGTTTGTTTTATCAGTTTGTTCCCTTGAGTCAGGGTCTGTGATGCTGCTGCCTCGGCAGGTGGCTTCAGAGTAAACTGCGCTGTCATCCGCTGACTTATTGAACAAATAGAACCTGTTGCCGCCGCTGCTGCTCTTCATGTAATTCCCTCTTGGTTTTGCAGCTCCCGTGTAAAAAGGAACGCACAGATACTTCTTTACCTTCGCCACCTCCGTAAAACTAGATGAATAATATGTTCATGGTGACATTAAATTTGAACATTAAGTTACTTAACAAGGACAAAACCAAGCAGTACCAGGAAACGATTCACCTCTAATTTGGAAAGATGTATCATCTAAAGGATCTGGAGCGTACAAAACGTATTTGTTGCAGCATAAACAAGGATCTGATCCATGCAAATGTATTTAGTTGCAGACTTATACAATTTCTGTCTTTCTCATCAATTTGCACAATTTTTACTTCAGCGGTTAACTACAGTAGTAGAGCAAGTTGCTATGGGCTCCTGCTTTCTGTTCCAATTGTGAGCTTCAGTGTAGCTCCTACTTTTGCATGGTTTTGTTTTGTTTCTTTGCCATTTAGTAACCAACAGAGTCGGCAGCTGATTACAACTTTCTTCTAATTCTTACCATATTAGAACGTAATGCTGTCGAATATAAAAACATTTGGGCTGTGAAGCTAATATTTAGATGGCATTAGCTTCTGTCGTCCAGAAGGTTTGCTACTTCCCTTTTAGAGATAAAGTAGCTGACCTTTTTTAGGTTGTTCTGCAACTGCTTGTAGCATTAGCTTGTAGCGTTAGCACAGCCAGCCTGTGCCTTCATTAGGCATTTCATTGTTTTTTTCTGTCCATCTGCCTCAAACAGAAAGTACCTTTAAACAACGATTTTGTTTTCCTTTGCCGGCTATTATTGTGACACCTCCAGTTGGTACGCCTTGTTTCTTCTTCCTCCCATATCAATATGGCATCTTATTTGTCTGTCTGTTTCAGAGATGCTTGTCTGCACCCATTTCCCTGCTTTGGAGGATTTTTGTCTTGTTGTCTGCAATGTCTGCAGTAAGGTGGTGACTCCTCAGGGCATCCTCACACATTACGGTAAGGCAAAGACGCTGAAGACCAAACTCATACACTTTGTGCTATTTTTATATTTACTATGCTAGTTTATGTTAGTACAGCTCACAGAGAGGTCACACACACACACACACACACACACACACACACACACACACACACACACACACACACACACACACACACACACACTTTTGAATAGACTCAAAATAACATTTATTATCCTTGTGATAGACAACTGGAAGATTATACAGTAAGGGAAAATGTTCAGCATAATAAAAGAAAACACTGTGCAGTTATTAAAAATAGCTCCAATTCAAAGAAATGTGCTTTACGGGAAGACAGAATTTTATGGCCATATTCATATATTACTGAGATATGCTCTACACACTCACACACACACAGTGTGACAACCAGATCGATACAATACCTGGTGATTATCACTCCAACCTGTCATTTATGTAAGCGCCCAGGCGCCACACATTTATGCCCTCTAATAATCAGCAGCAGGCAGACGAAAGCTGAGAAGCACTAAATAATTTACAGATGGAGTTTTGTAAACAAGTGTTTTTGTCTAACAAATGGGTACACACGCTAATGTGTGCCCTCCTTTATGATAGGTCTAATAATCACAGTGGTACTTTCTGCTGATTTGCTTAGGAAAGTATTTCAGTGCATCAACATGTTAAAAACAAATATTATGTGGATCAGAAATGTCTAAACAGGATGTTGGCGGACATAATCCGCATACCTCAATGTGTTGTCTACCTTAAGTAAATGTTCTAGTAATAGGGTGTGTCTTTGCCACACAATTCTTAGATATAGGTGTTGATTATATCTAGGTCTGGACTTTGACTAGGCCATTACCTTGTGGCTCTGGCAGTTTCAGGACATTATTTGCGCCAGCAGTGTAAATAATTACATTTTTCAAAGTTTTACATGTAAAGAATTTGTGAAAACCTTGTTCATCACTACCATCTACGTAAGGATTATCCTCGGCGACTTTGATTTGATTCATCGTATATGATTCTGAGCAGGTAAGAGGAGGGGATAGGCACAGGGCCACACACACACACACACACACACACACACACACACACACACACACACACACAAGCAGACTTCCTCTGCGTGGACAGCAAGGCGGGCAGAGTTGCACACACATACTCACACACATCCTCACTTTCTGTTTCTCAGCAGAAGGAGGTCAGCGCTATTGTGGGATACACACTCTTGGCAACCACTGTTGTTCTGTCCGTACTCCTGTCCCCCACAGCGACCCCCCCTTCCCCTCCCACCACTCCACCCACTTTACTCTTTTTGGCAGAGTTTCTTCTTGGTCAGGTGACAACAGGTCATTCATGCACATCAACGCTCAGCAAGGGAGACAAGACATCCAACTTTTCCTGTTAAAGTGAAGTGATTCTGGAAATTTCTGCAGCAAAAAGACATTTTATCAAAATTTCAAACCAAATTCAAACAATTTTATTGCTTCAGCCAGACACATCTTTGTTTTTTTAAAAAGATATTATGGCATGTAAAAATGCTCCAGCTGACCTTCCCTTTAAGTCCCCTTTAAGAGCTCACCCAGTTTAGATAGTTTCATGGTACACGATGTACTTCCTCCTATTGTGGCGCATCCTCACTCGAGCCGTCGTTCCCCGCTGGGGTTTGACTCTAAATGTTGTGACCCACATAAGCGTTGTATTTTGTCTTTGTGTTTATTCATCGAGGGCTTCGCTGTTGTGCTTGACCTGCACATCAGAGCAGCTCCAAGGTTTTATAGCTACACACTGAAGGGAGGGGCAGGCTGGCTGCCTTAGGGCATCCCTGCCTCCTGGCTCTGCATGCACCGTTTGCTGCTCATATCTTCTGCACTGGAACATCGGAGGTATCTGAGGCCAGCCGATGTGTGCAGATGATGAGGTGGAAGGGAGAAAATGGAGCACGGTGAAATGTTTGTTTCCAGACTTTATTCCCTGTCCCATTGTGTCTAGAACATCCATCTGTCTGCCAGTCACCCGTCAATTATTCATCTGTTGGTCTTCTATCCATATGTTGATTTTCCATCCAAATGGATGGAGGGATGACCAATCATCCATCCATGCATCTGTCTGTTCCTCCATCAATCATCTATCCATTCGTTAATTATCCATCTATTAATCATCCGTCCATTGTCAATCTTCCATCCAGGCATTCATTCAGCCATTCATGTTTTGGTCCATCCATCCATCCATCCATTCATCCATCCATCCATAAATCACCTGTTCACTCATCTGTTTGTCACTCATTCATCCATCCATCCATTTGTCTATTCATCCGTCCACTATGAAGTTTGGATTTCAGCTTAAAGAACTTTGCTAAAAAGCACAGAAACCAACAGTTGTGTTCATCAGACTGGTTCATTTTTTGTGGATGTGTTTATTTAGTTCTTCTTAAAGTGAAGCAGGCATGCATATTCTTAGCATAAATTTTCCTGTGGGATATAATCTAAATCCGCGGCGCTGGCAGTGTCAGTACCACATTCTGTCTAGAGAGCATTCAGAGAAGAAATGAGGAAAAAAAGAAGCTCAAAAGTACAAAGACCTAAAAGCCTATTATTGCCTAATCAGGGTGTAAAAGTCCAATTTTTGCTGTAAGGAAATGAGTAGAATCCATGTTCCCTGTGTAGGAAGCTAGTAAACTACCTGGAACACGAGTTCTGTATGGGCAGCCCTTAAGCTGTGTTTGAAACCGGACTCCATGTGGGCCCCGATCCCCACCAGAGACCAGAAAATTAACGGGTCAGTGCAGATTTCCTGCTTTTGAAGCCACACGTTTGAATAAATCAAACCTCCATCGTATCTTTTTGATAATTCAAGGCACTTCTTCTCCTCTTCCTCTCCTCACTATCTCTTCCTCCTCCTGGTGTGTGTAAGTTGAACACGCGATGAAAGGGTCATGTTGCTGCTGTCAGTTGGAGCGTTTTCCTCTTCCCCCTCCCTCCCTCTGTGGCTGTGGGTTTATTGAGCTTCCAGGCACATCAAATCAATTCTAGATATCTTTTCAGCTTCAGTAATACCCCGAACTCAACAACCGTGATGCTGAGTGTGTCGTCATAAAAGTTTGTTGTTCACATCGCTCGCCGTCTGAGTGTTGGTGGTGAAATTTGCCTTTAACCACAGAAGTGCTGATGGGTTTCACTTGCCAATGGGGAGTGACGCGCACAACTTAACAGTTGCTGTTGTGGTTTGGAGGCATATTAGCTCTCAGTTGGGCCTGTAAAAGCCGATTCTTTATTTTTATCTCACCGAAAATGTGGGGTGACATTATTTTTTGTTTGTTCTCAGAATTATTTTTGTCATCATGAGCTTTTTTATTGGAAGAAGTTGCAGGAAGTGTTTTTAGTTCTTCATGCTCATTACTGGTGCAGTTGTTTTTGGTTTACTTTTATTTTAACTCGAGTCATGTTGGGAAAGCAGCTCTGGTCACAGTGACACTTCCTGCATTTGTTTGCTCTTAAAGTGCTTTTTTTTCTCATCAGCAGTTCTATGGCAACCAAAGTTTTATTCTTTGGCATTTTCTCACTTTAACATGCAAAGTACTCTGGGAGGACAGAATAGTTTAGTAGTAAATAAATCAGTAAAACATTTGGTATGATTTTAAGACAATTGACATAAATCTATTACATATTATAAGTGCGGATATTTAAATGTCCGTTGTTAAGTATTTAATTTTTTTTAGATGGGGTGAATAAATTAACTATTAAAAATAGAAATAATTTTAGACTAGTCTGATTTAATGCAGAATTAGCACCACCCAATGTAGAGAACGATAACATTCATGATGTGTTGCAGTACAGGATTGTGAAATATCAAACTAAATAAAAAAAATAATTTATTTTTTAAAAAGCACAAAAAACAAAATGTTATTGGCTTTTTTAAAAAAAAACTAAATTTATTATTACTAAATTATAAAAAATAACAAACAGTAGCAAGGGTTTGTGGAAGTTTTCACTGCTCACAGCAAAACGGGAAGCATGAAATTGCAAAGTGAATTATTTTTTCATATTGCTATTTTAGGTATTTCCAATTGTAATTATTTAATTATATTTCTACTTTATCTGATGACTTCGACATGCATAAATATTTTTGTTTTATTTGGATTGTGGCCCTGATGGCCCTTCCTGCTCTGACCTTTTGTCATTGCATATTGTTTTGGTTTAGCTAGTTTGTCACGGTAAAAACGTTTCTTTAATTTTTTTTTATAAATATGTATATAGTTTTACAAAGCTGTAAAAAATAGTTGAAACATTCTGCATAACTTTAAAAAAAGGCTTCATAAACAGTTCATATAAGCATGTACCTCCATTCCACTGTGAGAGAAGGACTTGAACGTTGATACTGTTTCTCAGATGATAAATTGTACTCTTTGTAACATTTTAGTAACTTTTTTTCCTAATGTGATCTAAAAGGTTCTGTGCCAATCACTGAAGCTTCAGTTTTGTAGTAATTGAACTGAAGAAAATCCCGTAACATCTAATGCAGTTTGATTTCACTAGTGGTGTCATCTGGGGTCATGACAACGTACAGCTGCATGTCATCAGCATAGCTACGTAAATACATGTCATGTTTTTGTGTGCTCCACCCAATGAGGAGCACACAAAAACTATGGGACCAACAATTGAATCTTGGGGTACTCTGTTTTTTGTTAAAGTTACAAATTTTGGTCAACATAATTGTCATTTCAAGGAACTTTGCAGAATAATCATAAGTAAAAGTTCTCCGGTTTCTTCTATGCTCTAAACCAAAGATTAGAATGATACAGAGCTAATGTTAAAGCTCCATGTGAAACCAGCAAAAAAAAGTGTTAAGCATATACAACCATTGTTAGGTTGCTCAGAAGATTGGCTAATTTATGATGCAATTTTCCCTCCTGAGTAAAAACATTCTTGCAGAAATTAAAAAAAAAATTAGTCTGACTCATTGTTTGGATTTTGGTTCTGTGTGCAATCGAATTCCTACCCTGAAACAGATTAAAACACGACGCTTCCTGGAAACCTGGCAGGTTTCTTTATTCTTTTTTATTCCAATCACCAACTGTTGCTCAGCTGGATGTGAGCTATACATTTGTTTATAACATTAAGTTAGACAGTAATTTGTTTGCAGCTTCTTAAAAAAAAAAATTCTGGTCACCAGGATATCTGCTGCGTAAACCACTGTGCTGCTGGGTTTTCCTCTACTTCGTGTTGTTTATAAGAGAGCAGCTGCAGTAGACAAAACACTTAATGGCTGATATTAACTGGGGTTCATCACAGATGTTTGTTCTTATATTGTCAAATTTCTGTCCTCCTCATTGCTTCTTTCTCAACATACTCAACATAACTCAGCTGAGCTCTGAGAGCCTACTTCCTTATCATCTTCTGGCTCTGCCTGAAGGTTGAATCAGAGACCAATCAGCAGCCAGCTGGGCTGTCAGCACGGCCAATGACAGCAGGCAGGCAGGAGAGAGTAGCAGGGATTGTGACCTTGGAGTTGAGTGGCTTGGTGACCTTGCCAGAGGATTGTTCATTTAAGTGAATCATAGTGAATCATTTTTCCAGTTTATCCTAACTTTGAATGTTTTGGCAAAAATAGGTTCATTAGCTTATATCTTGTTAATGACAAATACTTTTTTGTCATTACATCACCTAGTATCACTTAATTGAAAAGCTACTATACTATACTTATGACTTTTACTTTTTTGTCGTTTAAACCAAGAAAAACTTTCTTTTAAAAAAAAAAGTGTTTTATTACCTAAAAGTTTATAAAGTTTTTTTCCTACAAAGCTCTGTAGCATTTGGAATAAAAATGAAAACATGAAACTTTAAAAGCCAACCACCAAGAGTCATCTCAACAAAAGCGTCATCGTTCATCATCTAATTTCGGAGCACTGAGATCCTAAAACAACATCAGTCTTCAAAATCAACATATACAGCAGGTGACATTTAGAGTTCTGCAGAAATGCCTCATGATCGATCGGGCATTATGCTGACCAATAAAACAATTGCGATTTTTTTTACAGAGTAATAGAAAATTCTAAAAATGTTAAATGTTTTTTTTTTATTATTATTATTATTTAACTAGCTCACTGTACATGTGACCTATCAGACTGTATGAAAGAGACGATTGAAAATCAGCCAAAGAATGACACTCCTTCATTACATCTGTGGGGGGTAAAACAGTAGGAAGATGCTTAAATCAGAGCATCAACTGCTTTGTTGAGTTGTAAAGCTGAGTTGACTAAAATTGTGCGAGTCCCGGCCCGCAAAGCGGCGAAAGAACATGTGAATAAACGTGTGAAATTTGTCCTGCATGCCGGTGAGTGCGACTCTGGACTTTAGCCCTGCTATGCTGAATACAGCTGCCTCCACTGGTCGTCTGACTCCAGCGCTGTATTTACACACCTGTCACACACAGGACAAAAACACAAGCCCGAGAAACTCTTTGGAAAAGTAAGAAATCAAAGTGTGTTTTGTAGAACTGTAATGCTTGGATTTAAATCTGTTTTCACCAGAATCCACTCTGAATATATGCGTTTTAATATATAGTCGTGATATGATCCGACACTCCCTGCCCCCTCGCCCACAGCCCACTTCCACACATTCACTCTGAACAAACACACAGTTCAGGTTAGACTGAGTTCTGCTATGCTGCCCTGTCATTATGTGGTTGTCCAGCTATGCTATGTGCTGCTTGCTGGGTGAATCAATAGATGTTACTGTAAAGATGTGGGAAGAGATGCTTTTATAAGCGTGAAAGGAGACAGAGCCAGACTTTATTGCCGGATATGTTAGCAGAAAAACTTACAATACCACATTTAATCAGTTTTAGTGATATTGAGAAAATGAAGTCATCCAGATAGTTCAATTTTATTTATGTATAACGAAAGTTGTTTCAAAGCATTTACCTAAAAATCATTTCAGTTCCACAATACATACAGTCTAATTAAAGGTAGTTTCAATTTTAAAGTAGTTTGAAATGTTTCTGTCTAATGAATTAATAGAAACTGAAGCAAAAACTAAAAAAAAAAATCAGGAAAATATAGTGGAAAAAACCATCTGTCGCAGAAAACTGCAGTTCTTCTTCTCGTTTCTCTTTATGTGAATGTACTGTGTGTTAGCTTGCGACGGTTTGCCTTTACGTGTCTGTGTGTGTGTGTGTGTGTGAGAACATGCTTTGTTCCTGAACCAGGGAGCACTTTGAGTCTTGCTTGAGGAGATGAAACGCTGCTTGTGGGATGTTGTTGATATTCTGACCTGTGGAGAAGGGGGGGGATAAGGATGTGGCTTTGCTAAAAGGTCCATTTGCATGAATGTCCAGGTGTTTGTTTTTGATTGCTAATGATCAAGAAAGAACATGGCTTTCTGACTGAAGTGTCAGTTCAAAATAAATTTTTCTCCTTGAACTGAACACATGTAGTAACTTTTAACCCTTTCTTGTCTGTTAGTTACTTTCCTCTCTATTGGTACGTTTCAGTTTTTGCAGCTTCCTGCCTGCACACTTTGATTCTTATCACCAAGCAGGAAATTCAGACTCACGACATTTTTGTGCACACCGATTTTCTTTTCCTTTTTTTTTTCTTAACTTCTCTATCTTCATCTTAGCTGCCCAAAAAGACAATCGGTGTGTGAGTGTGTTCTCTTTCTCCCATTTCCGCGTATTTCCTGAGCGTTTACAACATCTTCACCCCTCTGTTTTCATTCAGGTAGCTGGGATATAGTTTCCCTGTGAGACAGACTCAGAGAGAGACAGTCCTGGACCACACACCCCCAACCCCCTACCCACCCTGCTCCCACAAAGAACATGCATAGCAAAAACCGTAAGTTAAGCTCCTCTCCTCTCCTCAGCCACTCCCCCCCCACCACCACCACCCTGAATCCTCCACCCACACACCCCAACAGACTTGTGTGTTTTTTCCCTGCTGTGTCTCGGCGGGCTTTCGCTCAAGCACTCTGATCAGATCTGGGTCAAAACGGGTTCATTATTGTGGGCTCCAGTCTGATTTACATTAGTAAGGTGGCGTTCATCAGATGACTGTACTTCAGGTAGCATTGGGCATGTCGCTAATTGGAACAAAGAGCTGGAAGTTGGTTTGGAAACAGTTGTTTTTTTGAGGCACAGATTTGCTATGTGCTTTGTTACAAAAAAAGCCATCTGGTTAGGGAGCAGGAAATGACTTTCAGTGTTATATTCCACTTCTGATTGTCAACAAGCAGAAAAGAAAAAAAAAGAAGTGCTCTGAATGTTCCTACTGACAAAATAGTGCGTGCTTTTAAAACTGTGTTTGTTTTTAGCTCCCTTTGCAAACATGGAGACTGAAATTGTTGCCCATTCGTCTTGGCCAAACAGCTTAGGCTTAATCGGCTGGAATGTGAACATCAAACCACAGTTTCTCAATTGGACTTTGACTGGGCCATTCTAACACACGACTATCCCTACACCTTAATGAACTTGAACACAGCCCTGGCTGTATGTTTGGTTTGGATTTTGTGCTGGAAGGTGATGCTCCACCCACTCTTGCCTCAGATAGGTTTTCTTCCAAGATTTTCAAGCACTTACATCCACCGTCACCCGTCTTCTCGTCAGCTTTGAATTGTTTCTTTGTCGGTGGTGAAGAAAAGCGTCGCCACGTAGTTTTTACTTCCCCTGCATTGATTGTGAACTACATCTGTCATGATTTTTTTTTTATCTTCTTGCCACTGAAAGAAATCCTGTAAATCCTCCAATTTACGAGCAAAGTTTGCTCTGCGCTGGACTATTGCGTACATATCGATACAACAGATTGAATTTAAAGTTCCAGTGTGACAAAATTTGGGAAAGTTCTTTTGCATGGCTCTGTATGACAAGTGTGTTGTTTCTATTTACATTCCTGTCTTCTGTGTGTGTGGGTTAGCTAATCTTTTCCTCTTCCTTGTGGTTAAGGTAACCGTTTCTTTTTCTTCTTCTTCTTCTTCTCCTTGGTGCGTTTTAGAGAAGCGACACAGCTCCCCGGTCCCCTCCAGGAGCCCTGTGCTTCCCATGAAGCCCAAAGCGCCTGCGGTGACCTCCGCTGTGGCCCCCAGCCCGGGGGACCCGCCAGCTTTCAGGGTCCCCAAGGACTACCCTCACTCCCGCTTCAGCAAGGCGCCGCTTGCCGTCTACCCACCGAAAGGAGCCAGGAACAAGACATGGTTTGTGCATCTTTTCCACTTTTGTAAAAATTCCGCTCTGCTTTTGCAGATTCCAATCCACACATTTTTTTTGCAATATTTTGACACTGCGCTGTCCTCTCCCCTCCCACCAGCGTATCGTTACCGATCGTGAGCTTGGAGAAGATGCCCTGCCTGAACCGAGCAGACACGACGTCGCACGTTCGCCTCAACTCCTCGTCCTCCTCCTCCTCCACGCTCTCGCCGCTCAAGTCTTCCTCCTTCGCCTCGCAGCGCTCCGGCGAAAAGCTCGCCAACGGCCGCGGCGGCAGCGGCGGTCCCTCAACGCCGCGCTCCGTCACGCCTCCCTCCTCCTCCTCCTCTCTGGACAGGCGGCCGAGCCCGGCCAGATCGCCCCTGAACAGACGGGCGCCGTCGACGGCGTCTCCCTCCCTGATGGACAAGAAGCCCTCGCTCTCGCCCACCCACAGGTCCATCGCTCTCCCGTCGATGCCGCCGCTTTTGCCTTTGGAGAAGAAGCAGCAGAACGGAACCAAGACCCCCGCCAGGCCGCACAAGAGAGCCTCAGGTGAGTCCGAGTCCAGAGGAACGGACTTTAATTACGGGCTGTGAAAGTTTCCTTCTGAGTTCTAAAGCAAGATTTCTTTAAATTCGTCATTGCTGTGTAAAAATAGAGCAGAAATGCAGCTAATGGCGGCATTGTTTATCATCTTTGATTTACTGCTGTAAAAGCTGCTTATCTAAAGAATCCCCCCCCAACCCACCGACTGTATCTCAACATATTTATCATCTTAATATTCTGCACCACCTCCTCCTTGTTTTTCTCAGACATATTCACACTTGGCTGAGTTTTTCCTTCTCTGCTCCTCTCTGCTTGTTTTGTTCTTTATCAGGCTGCTCTGTCTAGCCAGTGTAAATTGAGTGTGTTTCTCTGTCTGTCTGTGTGTGTGTGTGTGTGTGTGTGTGTGTGTGTGTGTAAGAGCACGCGAGTTTGTTTATATCCGCGGTGCCTGTTTGCCGCTGCGTAGATTTGACCTGTTGTCCGGTGCAGCAAACGCAGAAAGATTACGAGGATTATAAAACAGGCCAGGACAAGATTACAGCTTTCTCCCAGCAACAGTTTAAGATAACCTGCCGACTGGAGGTTGGAGTTTGCTTCACCATTTTGTGCGGAGAGACTCCCTGTGTTGGGTTCGGCTCTGCAGCAGTCAGAAACGTTTAGTTTTTAAAATCATCCAGTTAAATTTGATTTGTCTCCAACAAGTACGGCAAAACCTGTTCGGAATCGAATCCACGTTTTTCCAGCGTAGTTCTTCTCCTTCTACATTTTGCAACTACAAACTTGTTCCAGTGCTCTGTTCAGCTGCTTTACAGATTGTTATTAAGTTTTAATCAAGTCTAGAGAAAACAAAGCTGGAAGATTAGAAGTAATCTGCGTTCTTGTTGGCGGTGCCTGGATTTTGCCAAGAATGATTCTTTTACCCATTATATTTAGGTTTTAAGTAATGTTTTTATCTTTTCAGTATCTTACTTCTGGCTGCTTTCTAATGTTAACATTGGGGGATGAATTAGCTGGAGTCCCGTCTTGTAACCTTGGAGGGAGCTAAAGTTTAGGGAGATGGTAAGGAGCTCGTTCAGTATCAACTTGCAGGAATGCAAATGGAAACTTGCAAAAAAGCAGGTCAGCAATTACAAAAGTATCAGAAAGTTTCCACAAATTACTGACCAGGGTGTAAATCCTTTTTGGCGTCCATTTTTTATTTATTTATTTATTTTATTAAAAGCTTCTTTTAATAAAAAAAACATTGTTTTGTTATCAAAGGGAACAGGCTTTTTGGTTGACTAAAAAGTATTTTAAATTGTCCAGTGTCATGAACAGTGTTGGGTTTGAGAGCAACTGCCTCAGACTCGGAGTGAATTATTTTTGTGCATTTTTAAAAATAGTCCAACGATGAAATGAGTTTACAACCCTGTTATCTGCTCTGGAGCCTTGGAAGATGCATTTTGTATTTTAAGAGTCAGAAAAGGATGAAACATACGAACGGCATTTCCGCTGTTTTCAGAGCAAACAAATTAAACGCTGAAATATCATGCTTTTTTTTTCGTTGGTCAGACCTGGAAATGTTTGCCTTTCTGTAAATTCATGTTCTTTGAAGAACTCTTCTAATGCTTATTGCTAAGTGAACTGTGCTTTTGTAAACAAACAACAGTAATCTTGTAATTCCGCCATTTATTTGGATTCAAAATCTCCAACCTGCCGCATATTTTACTTCTTTGGTGATCAATGTTTCTTACGTCTAAGTGCTGGATTAGAACAGTTTACACAGATGAGTTTGGGTAAGTTAAAGGCAGTTAATCTTTTTCTCCTCTTTTTTTGTCAGAAAAAGAAATCACATCAGAACACTTTTGTTGTTTTCTATCATTCCATCATGAAGTCGTCTTTTCTTTTCCACTGTACATGTCTAAGACGGATATTTCTTAGGCTTTTTTTTGTCAATTTTTGACCTTATTGTATCTTTGAAGTACCTACATTTGTCATAAGCTGGACTTTTTTCTGTCTGTAAACTGTTTTGGTTTTAGTTAGTTTGTGTTGGTTTTGAAAACCGTCCCATACAGCTAAGCTAACTGTTAGATAAAATATGCTAAAATAACTGTTGACTGAGTTTTGTTACTTAGCTGACAAACAGATTAAATAGATTTTAGCTAAACAAAAGAAAGTGAAAACGGCTAAAAGCTAAACTTTACGTTTGCTCTTAAAAATCAGTGCTGCCTCCAGACAACATTGATAAACAACAGAGTTAGCAGGGCTGTCAGTCATCAGGGACTCCTGTCAGCCTGCCAATATTTCTTGCCAGAAGAATTTGTCACAGCATGGATCACTTGTTCATTTAATGTGTTTGATACAGAAAGCACAGGCAGCGATCTTACACAGAATCACAGTATCTGACTTCTTTAATTACATCTGAACGATTGAAACTCTCAAGGTTGACGCCGAGGAAGAACAAACTGCTTTCTGAAAGCGCCGAATTAGCTCAAGCAGTGGACCATCTTCCATCTAATGAGATTTGATATATTTTAGTGTAATGTGTGTATGTGTGTGTTTGTTTTACAGGGAGAGTCTTTGATCCTGACAAGCATTGCGGCGTTCCCGACCCCGAGACTAAACGCTCCTGCACGCGCTCGCTCACCTGCAAGGTAACGCAATCCGACGTCCCAACGTTCTCCAGCTCACACATCCGATTCTGAGAAGAAGAAGAAAAAAGCCCTCTTAAGATCAGCAGCCATCATATCTATAGCTGGGATCTGTCTGCGTTTCCAGTTTCTCCGTTAGCACAGGGCAGCTCCGCCGAAGCGTTCCAGGGTCCTCGCTCCTCTTGATGAGTTAATTATAGATGTGAGATGAGGCTGCATCATCGTTTAGCTGTAATGCTCTATTACTGCCCTTTAATTACCTCCACCAAGCTTTACTAATCTTTTCAAACACACTGGTTATTAAGTAATTAGAGCTCCATCAAGTGACTGTTTGTGTGTACTTTAAGGAGAAGGAGGGGGGGGTATAGAAAATGATGGTCAAAATATTTTCTGGACATGTGGCATGATGTGAAACTTGTACATGAAAAGTGTTCACTTCTTTACCAGAGGTGGCAAGAAGTGTTGCGCAAAAATTCTGTAGGTTTGCCAACTTCCTGCTCGTAATATTATTTAACTTTTTTTTTTTCTAACGTTCTTGTAAAGTCTGATCCGAACGGCACTGACTTTAAAACCCGAGCACCTGCAGAGTAGCGACGGAGTCGAACGCACACTCAGGACGTTTCCCGTCACGATTTCTACCATTAGACAGATGCAATTTGCAATTACGTGCAGCATTAAATCTACACCGGCAGCATTAGTCCTGTGCTGTAGACAGACAGACTGACAGAGGCAGGTAGGATCAATGGTGCTGTTCCAGTTACACCACCCGTTCGTAGCTGCTCAATTCCTTTCGCTGTCAGGACCAATTATGCAGCGATGAAGAGTGGAGAGAAGCGGCATTGTTTCTTTTTTGCGTCAGCTGTGTTCCTCACTGCAGCCTGTGAGATGCTGAACATGATGAACAAGCTTTGGCCAGGTAGCCTGGAATCTTTGCCTCTCGTCTAAACATTCGGCTGCCCCAATTAGTCATCCTGGATGTCCGGATGCATCTCTCAGCAGCGGCAGCCTGCTTGTGCTCTCCTGCGTCTCTCTTTTTGAATGTATGTAAATGAATAGTTGAGCAGCTTCACTTCTTTTTGGAAAGCCGGAGCTATTTTAATACAGGTGACCTCTGTTTTTTCAGCAAGGGCTGAATCCTGCCAGCTAACAGATCAGTTTTGCGTCGTCTCGGTAATTGCGATTAAAAAAAAAATTTAATCTGGAAACAGCCTTATTTTTAAAACATAATCTCTACGCGCCGTACAGTTGAGGCCACTCTAAATATAGGGCTGGTGTCGGTGTGTTATGTTCTTTTTTTTTATTCGTTTAATTGCAGTAAATCTCTTCAGTTAGCAGCACCGTTTCTGCATGTTATCGTAATGATAAAATCCCAACCTGCCGCCGTCTCACCTGGTCTCATCGGAGCAACACCTGGTTCTGTCCTGGCTGTCGTCCTCAACCTCGTCCAGACCAACATGAAGACGACGTTCTCCCCAAAGTTCTCCGTCTGTCCTCACGCTCAGATTGAGCAAACTGTCACATTCTTATTATTCTGCAGTCGGGATAGTTGGGAGTTGATTTATACCCAATTTGAAGATCCTCTTTTTATTTTTAAATAAGAAATGTAAAAATCTTCCTTTTCTTAAACTAAAGCAACTCCTTAATCGTGATATTTTGTAACCCCTCTTGGCTCTAGATTTCTGTTCATTTTGGGTAGAAACATTTGGTTTTTATTATGGGACAATTATTCCTTTTGCTTTTAGAGGCTCTTTTTTTGGCTCCTACTGATTGTGGCAACCATAGCAACAAGGTGTGTTGCCATGTGTGTGTGTGTTTGTCTTTTGCAATCCAGATTGACATCCCAACAGCTCAATAGTACCATAACTATGAAGTTCAGAACAAGGGTCATGTGACCGTGAGATGCTGTCATCTTCTAAAGCCGACGTACCAACATATTTGAACAAGTTTTTGCATTTTTCCTTGAAGTGCCGGTTAATGCGGCTGTAAAACGCACTTAATTCTTCTCCTCGCTCCTCGTCCCGCCACAGACTCACTCCCTAACCCAGCGCCGCGCCGTCCCCGGCCGCAGCCGGCCGTTTGACGTGCTGCTGGCCGAGCACAAGGGTCTGGCGAAGGAGAGGGAGGCTCTGAAGGAGAAGGAGAAGGAAGCGACGCAGCGAGGGAAGGAAGCGTGCGGCCAGAGCGTCGCGCCTCAGGACGCGGCGAGTCCCAGCAAGCCCCACTGCCCCGGCGAACGGCCGCTGTCCTCGCTGAAGCTGCGGCTCGCCAACGCGCACATCCCGAGGTAAAGCCACCAGACGGTAATGGATCACCGCCACAGGGAAGGTTAAGCTACAAAACGCAGCTTCTTCACAGTCGGCGCCGATTCACAGATTGATCTTTCTCCCTCCGCTATGTGGAGTTTGAAATCTTTAGGGCTTTTCTCCAAACCCGTTGAATTCATTCACTTTGTGATTATTCTCCTCTTTGGGCCGAGTGCAGCTCTCCTAAAGTAATATACACAACCCACACCGGGAGGTTTATGGGATCTGAACTGAGCTGCTACTGAAAGAGGGAAAAGATGCCGCGTTTCCATGCTTAACCACCAGGGGGTGCTGCAAAACACAAACTTCTGAATAAGGCAGACGCAAAAATGTCGGAGTGCTCACTTGTTTCCTGTGTTTCCGATGGATTTTCCCCAGAGTTCCAGGCGGCTCCTCCTCCTCCTCCTCCCTCTCCCTCTCTGCCTCCAGCCCTCTGCCTCCAGCGGCGCCTCCTGCCGTGCCGCTCGCCCCGGAGTCGACTCCCAGCGGCTGGGCCAACGCAGCGTGGGACGGCGGGCGGCTTTCCAGCGACGAGGGAGACGCTGAGACCCCGGATGACGCCGACAGGCCTTCCCTGCACTACTCCAGTCATCATCCGCGGCCTTCAGGGGTAAATGTCAAGAGATTCTAACGGTGCAGAAATCGAGACTTGTTGTCGAGCTTCTGCTTTTTATATTTGGTATTTATTTTTAATTATGAAGAAGCAAGAGATTTCGATTTACTTGCAGTGATGATATGTAGCGTCCTTGTAAATTCAGCTTTTTGTCCAACATTCGCTTCTTGCGTTTCTCCCACTTGATCAGTCGCGTCGCTCTCATATTTCTTTGCCCCTTTCATCCTTGAATGTCCCTTCTCTCTCTCCCTCTCTTTTATTCATCCCTCTCTCACTTTCCCTCTCCTGCTCCCCTCACTTCGCTCTCAACCGGCTTCTCTTGTGTCTCCCTCCAGTTTTGCGTCTTCAGCAGCCGCCTGGTGGGTCCGGGCTGCTACGTGTTCGACAGGCGGTGGGACAGGATGCGGCTGGCGCTGCAGAGCATGGTGGAGAAACACCTCAACGCGCAGATGTGGAGGCGAGTGTCTGCCGACTTTCACCACCCGTTATTAGAACCAAAAAAGAAACCTGATGTTGGTTGTCTTCAGGAAAACTGTGGCAGACGGTTCTCTCTTCAGAAAAGTTTTGTGCAAGTTGCTATAGATTTCAAATGTCACGTTTAATTAGTTCGCGGTAATTCTTCTGCACACCAAAGGTTTTCTTTTCCTAAGAGTTTTGTTTTGCGTTTTCCAGGAAGGTGCCTCTGGCTGCAGAGAGCCTCCCCTCCAACTCCACGTCCGTCGCCGCCTCGGTTACCGCGCACCAGGCTCCGCCTCCCGCCGCCGTCCTGTCCTCCCCGTCCAACAGCCTCACCTTCACCGCCTCGTTCCCCCAGGCGGCGTCGGCGGCCGGACTGCTCAGCGTCAGAGAGTCGCCGGGAAAAGCCCGGAACGGCTCGCACAAAGCCGGCCGCTCGGCCAAAGATTCGGACGCCCCGGCGGCGGCGAAAAAGAGAAAGAACTCATCAGGCCCTCCGTCGTCGCTCTCGCCGTCGCCGTTTCAGACGGTGGACGTCCACAGGCGGAACGGCAGCAGCTTTCATCAGACGTTTCAGGGCTTCGGGGGGGTCAGTGCGTCCCCGGCCAAAAACAAGAGACTTCGAGCGGGAGGCGGGCTTCTGAGCAGCTCGGACTGTCCAGAGCTCAGGCTGTCCAGAGCAGAGCAAAGCCACAACGCACACAACTGGTGAGAAAAGACGGCGCTTGCGTTTTCCCGTACTTGCCTCCTCTGGACTTGAGGTGTAGACCTCGTAGGAGAAAACGTTCGGGCCCGACTAATGTCGCCCGAAACCCGGCGAGAGGCAAATCTGACCAAAAAAACCATGGCTGAACGTCAAAACTGAATAACAGTTACAACAATGATGGGAACATCCTGCACATATTCTTGTCTCTTTTCTAAAGATGAACCAGGGTTTCATATTTCAGCATCACAATAAATCCAGGCAGGCATCCAAATGGGAAGAAAAGCTTCAGAAGAAGAAAAATAACATTTCGGTATTCAGAATCCAAGGGGGTGGGGGGTTCAGTTGAACTGTGTGAATTAAATTTGCCAAATGTTTTTAAGCAATTTATGATGCTTTTATTTTATAGAGCTGTGTTTTCCAGTGCATAATGAATATATATTTTTGTTTGGTTTTGTTTTCTGCCTTCAGTCATGAACTCGGCACTAGCAGCCTAACCTACGCGGCCAGGGAACCGTCCTCGGCCCCCCAGCTGCCCATGCCTCCCCCCACTAGACCCTTAGCTTACAGCGGAGGAGCCGAGGGGAGGAAGAGGAGGAGTCCCAGCTCCTACAAAGGGAAATCCAGCAAAGCGAGCCGACCGGCCGGACTGGACAGCCTCTTTGGGAAGGGAAACGACGGCGCGGGGATCTTGGCGTCGGGGCCCGAGTCGCCCAGACAGGTCGGTGGTCTTCAGGCCGCGACGCATCGTAGTCGTCGGCGACGCTGAAGCGAAGGCTCTGGATGATATTTCTGTGTGTCTCTGCAGGCCAAGTTGAATCGCTGACAGAAAGCCGTTGTGCGGACAGAACGTCGGGCAGCTGTTCAGGCCACCACCATTTGTGACCTTTGACTTGACCGCTCTTCCAGCGACGGCTTCAGTGTGACACAGCGGGGGCTGGGGGGAGGGTGGGGGCGTCCTGTCGGGAATCTCCCATGCCTCTTTCTCTCTTTGATTGTGGTTTTTACAGAACAAAAACAGAAACAACTGTTACTTGTAAAGGGAATTCGCCGACGACTCCGGCGCTGCAGACGTTTCTGGAGTTTTGTGTCCAGGACGCCGGGCAAAGAAAGACAACTGGGTTTGTTTTTCCAGGACCATCCGACACGACTACTGTGGGACTTTAGCTATGCCACTTTGTTGCTCCCACTGGCCTTTTTTCCCTCACTCTGGCTCTTTCTGTCTTTTCGTCTGAGAAGCGGAGCGACGGCAGCGAGTTCGGCTGGGTTTTAGCCAGTTCCTCTCCCCTGTTCTTTGTCTCCCTGCGTTTCCCTCCGTTTCTGTCCCAGCATGCCTCTGTTCCAAGTGCACTTACTGTCCTGAGTTCCTGGACCGACCCCCCACCCCCCTTTAGCCGCCCCGCCTTCTGCGTCGGTGCCGCGCAAAACGGGGAGGGAAGGAAGCGTTCGTGTTACCAATGATGCCACGTCGGTGCGTTGTAGTTCAATACCGGATTTCTTCTTCTTCTTCTTTCTGATTTTTATGGACTAGCATCCAAAATGGAATTATTACAGTGGTTTTGAATTGCTTTGTTTTTTGTATAATAATTTATCATTCTTAAATAATGTTTGGTATCGAAGTGACCATTAAGGTTTGAGCTACAGACTTTTTTTCTTTTAGTATAATTAAAAAATATATATAGAATTTCTATGACGTTTTTGAAGAAATGTTGAAAGTATTATAGTTCATATTTGTACATATGTTATTATTTTTGTATTTATTAATAATTCTTCCCTTTTACTAAATGAGGCCAAGACATATGTTTCCCTTCCTATCTTGGTCTATGTCTAACAGTAATAAAGAGCTTGGCCTGGTGTCTCGAAATTATATATA
>CAEGAF010184234.1:0-14353 GCA_903067075.1 Micropoecilia bifurca
AGGAGGCCCCGAGGAAGACCCAGGACACGCTGGAGGGACTATGTCTCTCGGCTGGCCTGGGAACGCCTTGAGGTTCCCCCGGAGGAGCTGGAAGAAGTGGCTGGGGAGAGGGAAGTCTGGGCCTCCCTTCTGAAGCTGCTGCCCCCGCGACCCGACTCCGGATAAGCGGGAGAAAATGGATGGATGGATGGTTGTTAAATATTCCACAAAATGACCAGATAAAAGATGTTCAACATGCCAGTTTAAACTTTGATATATTTGCAAAACGACTGAGCTCTCCTCGCCGACTGGTGTCTGACTGTTTTGTTGACATTCTCTTTTAGTGCAGCTCCATCTAGTGGACGCATAATGTAACTCCAGCCTCTACTGTAGCGTGTATTCTATGTGCCTCATAATCCGGTGCGCCTTGTAGTGCGGAAAATACGATACTTGAACCTTGGAAAGGTACTGGAAAGTATTAAATTGAAGAGATTTTCAGTTCTCCATGAGAGTGGAAAATTATTTGCATTTCCAGATCACATTGTCCAAAATGTCACCCATCCAGTAATGTTGGTACAATATTTATGTTTTGCCTGTTGTCCATATTGGTAACATCAAACTATAAATTTACATGAATTGGTAGGCCATTAATGCTTCAAATCTATGCTTGGTTGATGTACTTTGAGTGTACATTTTATATACAGTGAAAAAAAAGCACATGCAATTAAAAAGCAAAGACTAAGTGCTTGGAAAAAAAATGTGCAGCGCATTTAGATGAAGAACACTCAAAAACAGCAAATGCTGATAGTGTTCATGTAGGAAAGCTTTTAAGCTCATTAATGGCTGCATACGATGGAACGAGAGTCAACCTGTAGATTGACCTTTCAGCTGATGCGATAATCAGAATGCATCTGTGCAGCAACAGCCCTCCTACAGAGTGATTGAAAGTGATTTGGAATTATGGCTTTTCCTTCTCATAGGGGTGACTTCAAGGAAAACATTGCATTTTTGAAAGGTCTGCATAGATTCCCAGAAGGTGTCTTCCATGAAAATTACTTTTCTAAAATGCTTGAATCACCTAAGTTTGTTTCCATTCTGAAAAAAATAAGAGATAATTCATCAACCTTTATTTGCATTGAAATTCAAGGAGCTGTCCTTTGCGTGTTGACAAAATGACCTTTAATAATGGAATCAAGGTCAATTTATTTTCAAATCTTTTAAAGGAAACAAATGGCGTGACAATCATCCAGCCTCCTCAAACAAAATATAATGATGCGGTAGATTTAAAATGAAATAAACTTTTTCATTTACTTACCGTGAATGGTTGAAGGCATCTTTTTGGAGAACATTCCCGTTCCTTGCACCACAGTGTGGGGACTTTAAGCTCTTTCAGTAACACTCAAACACACACAGAGTCAAAGCTTAGAAGTGAACAACTCCATAAATCTTTCATCCCAGTAGATAATATACAATATCATAAGAAGTACTGGTGATACACTGTGTATTGTCGGTTTCACTATCCCCTGCACAGTATAATTATTGTGGCAATATTTCATATTTGTTATTGTTTTATATTTGCAATTATGCAAATATAATTATGCAATTTTGCAATTAATTATGCAATTAATCTAGAGCAAGAAAGATTCTTGCTCTAGATTGGATGGAGTGCAGCTGCGCAGATCAATGTCCAATTCTCAACAGTGTTAGTTTTCTAATACATTTGGGATTTTGCTCACAGACCAAAAAACCTAAACGTTAGGCTAATCTAATTGGATCTGATCTAATTCTGTCACGTTTGCTGTGCGTGTTGATTTGCTTGTGGCAAACTGTAAATGAGTTTCCACGCAAAATTGCTTTCTTCCTGCTGTCTTTCCATAAAAGGCCATCTATGTGGAGTGCGTGACTCCTTCCTTTTCAACAGATTCTTCTGTGGATTTTTGTTGGTACCATGGAAAGCCCTTGATTACACCTTCCCTTGTCCATGCTGTCAGTTTAGTTGCACATCCATAAATATAACTGAGAAAGATATGAATAAATAGGAGACAGAAATGGTAAAAATACCAGCCTTATAGAAGAAGAATCACAAAATTGCTTGATTCCTCTGTTACCTTAACATGAGCGATAAACCTCAAGGCCTATTTTCTATCAGCATCTGTTCCTTTCAATCTCTTAGCAGAAGATTTAAAGGTTAAACTTGAATAAATAGTGCCATGACAAAATCTGAACTAAAAGCTGTCCAAGAAAACACATAGCAAAAGCAAATAATTACTTAAAATCAAGGGAACAATTAATATAAAATAGCTTATTATATCATGTACTTTTAGCACAAAAGCTAATCTGATTGGCTGGACAACCTGTCTACTTTTATATCAGATAGAGTCTTGATTTAATAAAGTCAGTCAAGAATTAGAATTCCATCTTGAGATATTGTTTTCATAGAGAAAATAACTGCCCCAGCACATCTGCCAGTTTCTCTTTGATTTAACATGCTTAGCAACTTTAAGTTTCTTTCATAAATGAGCGTGTATGTCTTAATTTTGGCTAAATACTGGTTTTCTGTCCAGATTGTACCTCAACGTTTGCCCATTCACTCTGGGAATTGAATCAACAGTAACAAATGAGTCTGTGATTAATCGTATGAGAGAAATAAGCAAGCTCATATTGCACATGAGAAATGACTGACAACAAAACAATGCATGGGCACCACTAGATGATTCCCTGCTTTTAACTAATTAAGTATGACTAAGAAATAAACAGCTCTAAGTTATTATATTTTCATGATGTACAACATCTCGCCTCTCAAAATGCATCACGCGTCCAGCTGTCCCTGCTTTCCCGACTTTCCAGAAATCATTTCTGTAATTGCTAAAGCCTCCACTCCTCGTTTTAATTTCTTCAAGTGCATTCGCTAGTTTACTACTCACTCATAGCTTTTCTCCCTTGGACCATTTCAGCCACCCGCTAGATTGCAAACAGTCTTAATTCAGCCCGCCTTATCAGCTGGGATGTTTAAATCAAGGCCAGTCGGCACATCCATCAGTCTCAGGAGCCAGTGCAGCAAGAGGGATCAAAAAGTCAATATCCTAAACAAGGTATTTTACTGTTTTCAAATAGTTTTTGGTAGTTACAATCTTGAGTAGATGTTTTCACTTAGGGGCTTATGGTACGAGAAAATAAAGTATTTTTTTAATTATTTTTATATAATTTGACCACAACTGACAGGTTAACTGTGGTAATCAGTTCATGCAAAGACTAAAATAAATCCCAGCATGATGCAAGTTACAATTTTGAGTTATCCTGCCTCTGTTATAGGATCATTTTATTTAGGATTTTTGGGAACATTCTCCCTACCACAATGTATGAGAAGCACAATGTAAAATGTCTAAGATTCAATTTTTACTCATTTCATAGAGAGGAAAAAAAAACAAAAAAACAAAACCAGACTGTTATATTTAATACCTTTAGCTTTACTTCACCTTAAACCATAACACTTAAAATAAGTACATTCAAATATAAAGAGAGTCAGGCTAGTCCCTGATTTGTTTCCCTTCAATTTGCTTTTCATTAAGGCAGCATCAAGTCCGTTATTGGAATTCCATTAAGCAAAACTAGATTCCTCTCAGGAGGAAGGAAATGGTATTAAAGAGGGAAGAGTGCAAAATGTTTTAATGGTTTGCAATAACATCGGGAAGACAGGAGCTTTGCAATATCTATTTCTGCTTAAACCCATCTGCCCTCTGATCCATGACCAATCTGATCAGTGTAGCTTGCAGGAGAAATAATATTCCAAATGTAATCTGTTTAAGTAGCTCTTTAAGTCGCACACTGGAAACAGAGCTGCACTGCCATGGAAGGAGCAGACAGAAATATACATCTAAATAGAAAGTGTTTCCCCCGAGGGATTTTACTATGAATAGATCATAAAATAAGATGTAAAAATCTTTAAGAAATGCTTTTGGTCTTTTGTTAGGTTTTCAGTCTTGACATTGCAGTGTAGAAAATGTATGCTTCTTTGTCAGACTTGAAATTCCACTTACATTCTCTTTACTCATATCAGTGTGTCTTTATCTTTCACACTGTAAGGATTTAATTAAAAGAATGTTTTTTTCCTGATTAAAAAGAAAAGAATTAAAACAACATCTTGGCAAAGTATCAAACTAGGAAGTATCATAATACACAACATAATTCTGTGGAAAAAATACATCTTAACTTCTACCAGACCTTAAGAACACTGATAGAGCTGAATCAACCTGTTTGACGATTCATATCCTCTTATTAAAATGTCAATCAGTAATCCCTTAGCTCAGATCATGAGTGTTGATGCTGGCTGCCAGACAATTTGCATAGCAATAGAGTGAATTGGTTGTTATGGACACTTAGTGATTGTGTCAGTCGGGTTTTTTCCACCTAACTACGGTCACATCTCGAGATCTTTTTATTTACCGACTTTTACCATCCTCATCATTTAGAAGGATTTGTTTATTTTATAATTTTAGCACATTTTTACAATGCTGAAGATCATTTTGGAGAATGCATAATAAAAGCTTCCCCCCCCAAAAAAAAATAGGTTGTACTCGTGTTGAATAATGTGGGAAGATAATTTGTTTTGGAAGACTTGGTCAGAACATAACTAGGCATTTTTATAGTAGGAGAAAAAAAAAACTGCAATTTTTTTCAGACATTCAGCGAGACTGACCTGCCAGACTACATAATCTTTAAAAATCTGCAATGTGTAAGTTGCAGATTTTCAATGGTTATTTATTTTCCCTAGCAAAGAGAATAAAAAGCAACAAGGAAAAAACTGTCTAAATGAGTGGATAATTAGATAGCTTTTCTGGAGCCAACACACACCTGGTGAAGACAAAATCACAGACCAAAGAAAAATGAACAAAAATATAAAGAAGAAGGTATCTTTGAACATTGCGAGAAAGATTCTTTTTGAAATTGATCTTAAAATCTGTATAATGTATCCCAGGAGTTGAAAAAGAAACTGAAAAAAAGCAAACACCATGCAAGCAATAGTTCAGGCTTAAGAAAAATATTTTTTACCACACTGCTTTACTTGTGTTTATGCTGTTGACACACGGTTTGTGTAATCGCAGCTTTTTGTTCTCTTTGTGCTTCCTGCAGTGAGACCGGCCCAGTCGCTACCCCCATGGGAATAAAGTTACGCCCGAGGGAGGAGGCAGAGGTAAACATAGGAAGAAACCTGGAGACAAATGGAGCAATGTGGAATAAATGAGAAAGGACTCAACTGAAAGAAGGAGTGTAACAGCAGGAAGAAGATCTTGAAACCAAATGAAGGAGTGTGAGCAACAATGACCATTCATCACTCCAGGTGCTCTCAGTGCATTACAGGCTGACATGAAGGATTACTGAGCATGTCTTAATGCTGTAGGCCAGACCTTAGTATCACTTCAGAGTGCTCCAATCATGAATGATAGCTGGAGCTTAGCAGTGGTGGGAACTACACAGATGGAGATGGCGGTGGATAAGTCCAACCTGCCACTAAATCTATGGGGACAGACACTATCACAAGACGGTTAATCAAACAGAGAAGAAGAGGATATTCCTTATCACCACAGCTAATTGACAATGTCTGAAAATTGAGTGGAATAAAATGTTGATCTCTTTGAGAAGGTAGAGGAATGGAGTGGATAGCTCTAAAGGTAGTCTATGCCATTATTCCTACAGCCACTCCTCCAGGCCCTTTTTAAAACACCATGTTTTTTGTGATGTAAGATAATTTACTATGAGAACACCTAAACCTTTTTACACCTTTCGTTTTCTTCCGCTAGATCAGTTCTTCTGCTGATTTGAACACAAGTGTTGTGATGTTGGACATATGTGAGGAGCTTTTCTTCCTGTGCTTATTTCGGGGGGATATGCAGCAGAAACTAATCCCTTACAGGAAACATAGCGTTGATGGTGGTCTTCCCTAATTATGCTCTTGTTTTCCTTCCAAGCTCCCTGACTAATTCATGATGTAACCAGTGGAATTCCCTTGGATACAGCCCGAGTCTCAAGGCGTCGGCGGTTTGCTCAATTTACTGAAACCAAGGTAAGTAAAGGTAGCAGGATGTATCAGACTAAAAACAAGAATAGAGCCTGGAGGAATCTGTCCACCATGTTATGAAATATGGTGTCATACCCCCCATCCCCCTCATTGATCTCATAGAGGCTAGTACTCATTTAATATCAAGGCGTACTGCGATCATTTTGTGTTTTATCATGTGTGCGCATGCAATTTGGATTTCACAACTGTTTGTGGAGATTACCCTAAAAAACTGCTGTTTGCCCTGCAGCTACAGAGATGAAAGATCAGGATAATGAACAGGGAACCCACAGCTGAAAGGTGCTGATGGATGGGAGACAGTGGAAATAATTTTAAAGTGAGCAAATCTTCCTGCAAGGCTGTCTAGAATGATTAGCTCTGCTGATATTTGGCAAGATGATTTCTCTTTTAGAGAGGTTACGTACAGCAAGGAAGAGTAATGTGAAAATAGAAATAAATAAGCCAACGTACAGACATATAAACTCTTGTCAAATGAATATCTTTCTTTCAACCTTTCAAGATCTAAGGCCGTGTTATTACCAGACAGCACCCCTGGAAAAAAAAAAATCACACACTCCTGTAAGAACATTTTGGGTGTTTCAGTGAATATTTTCCATATTCCTTTGGCCTTTCTTTCTTGTGAAAATATGTGTTTTTAAGTTATCTAAGCAAAAACACTCGTCATTCTTGTATAGTCTGACCTCTTGATGTTGCTTTATGAAAATAACAAAATAGATAGCAAGTAAGTATTTCCCCATACTGCCAAATTCTACCAGTGTGAAAGATTTTTTGTTTCATCTTGCCTTGCGTACAGAAGCTCATTTATATTTGACAGGCCCCTGAAATGCTTTAAAAAGTGGAAACCCAGCTGAATATTGGTCTTCTCCCTGCAGGGGACTGTAGCTCACATGAGGCTGAAAATCATTTCTCAGTGCTTTTGGCTTTTATTGCATGTAACTGTCCTGTGACAACTAGTGTTTTTACATTCACCACAGCATGCCAGTAACCGTACCTTCTAATACAAGGTTGTCAAAATTTCTAGCGCTCTGTGATCAGTCTCCAGTAATCTTTCAATTCTCTGAAAATGGATGACATCATAAACTGTCATTGTGCTGTCAGCAGTTTGATACTGAACACTACAACTGCAGCTGCCATTTTTAGAGTTAGAAAATCTATAGAGTTAATGATTTCAAACAGGTATGATATTTTTATGTTGCTCTGGTGCCTTGACAAAGTATTATTAGGCCTTGAAACTTTATATCTTTAGTCACGTCTTACACACAAACCTCAATTTGTGCCATTGAATTGTTTTGTGATGGACCAACTCAAAGTAGTGTTCATTACAAAGTGGAAGAAAAAATTAAAGACGGTTTTAAGAGAATGCAGGAACTACGAAGAAGGAGAAGTGCAGTATTTAGAGAAGCATCAAGGAGGTTTGCAGGAAGTGTAAAATTATTAGCAGTATCCAACAAATCTTGTTCTTCTATGCAAGTGTGACAAAAGAAACAGATTTTGCCACCACCATCTTGTGGGCACTGTGAGTTTAAATTAACCAATCAGAGTAGCACTTACAGGCATGCAGTCTGATGAGTTTAATCAGTCAAGTTTGTTTGTATAGAACATTTCAGCAACAAGGCAAAGTGCTTTATATCATAAAAACACAAAAATGAACAGCCTTAAAAACAACACACAGTCGCCAATTGTTAAACCAGTAACAAACATTGCGTTTTGTTATGTTTTAATAATTTTTATTTTCTTAATATTATTATTATTTTATCATGTAGCGAGTGTATGAAAAAGGTCATTTCAAAGGAAATAGAATAGATGGACTCCCTGAGGTATGGTGCAGCTGACAGGCTGTTTTTTTAACGAATATTTGTGGCTTGATTTTTTTTTTAATCTGATTCACTCTGTTCAGCATGCAGGAGAGACTGTCCTTCAGTTCACACCGATTCTCTGTCAAATCAGTTTAGAATCCTCCTGTGATTTTCCTCTTTTTTCTTATTTTCCTCCTATTTGTGCACAAATCAACTAGGCCAGTTTATGTGGGACACTACAGAAAGGACCACGTTTTACACAGTTTTCTGTATGAAATCACGAGTAAGCTCTCAACGAAACATAGCAAAGTTCAGGAAATATTTGTAGCCAACAGATTTCTCCACGTGATTGAAAAATATAGTTTAAAAAAGATAAATGTAACGGAGCACATTTCTGCAGTGTTAATAATTTACCCCAAACTTGTTTTCAAAAAGTGAAATCCTTAAAGTTCTATCTTAATTGGACAATTGCCGCTGGAGTAGCCCTAAACCATGATTCAGTCATACAATGAAACTTTAACAAAGCTGAAGATTAGTGATGACAAAACATCTCGCCTTTCTTAATAATTAAGATGTACAAAAATAGACTGCCTGTAGCTTCCACTCTGGCATCGACCTCCAGGGTTTTTTTTTTTATTTCTTCCCTCTTTGGCCAAACTATCCATGTGAACGTGCTTTTCTGTCAAAGGAGGAAAAGACAATAATATTTATAATCCGCTTTCTACATCATATCTTGAAATGTCATGCTTTGAAAAATTTGTTGGATCATCACTGTGTTTATGTAATGCTTCTTTGCAAAAATGTTGGGGTTTTTTATTTTTTCTTCTATCACAAAATGTCTCAGTGTCATATCTTGATTTACATGTTTTTTATTATTATTCATTATCCATCTATTCCCCAGTTTGTTTTCTCCTCCTTGCTCCTCTGTGCCACTTCTCTCTCTCTCTCCCTCAATCAGCCATCTGCTTTCCCCTCACAGCTGCACCCTGTGACAGACCCTTCTGAACAATGCTGAAGCCATCAAGACTCTCTTATCAGGCACTTGATCTGGAGTGAACCCCTTCATACATTGTAAGTGACTTGCTTGTGGGGATATCAATGACTTTAGTCTCTCTTGTTTTGCCAGCAGAGAACCTGATACCCGACATAAGAGTATGTTGCTATCATCAGCATTGCTCACAAGCATCTGTCTTACTCTTTGTGCCAGTAGATAACTTCCTCAAGGCCTCTTCCTGGTTGCTGTTTTCACACTACATCCATCCATACATGCAAACATTCACAAATGCAAACATTGTGCCTTATGGTTGACTTAACATGTCAATTACAATCACTTTGCTTCTTTTGGATACCATTTCATTGTATGCAGCAGAAACTGTGGTACAATTTTACAGATGTCCAAATCTAAACTTTAGCTAAACTTTGTTTATAATCCAACAAACGACAGGGTGAAATTCAACAACAAAAGTGAATAGAAAAGAATATGTGAACAGTCTTAAATGTTGTTTTGAAGTGTTATTCTTTGCTCTGCCAAGATCCTGTCAAAATTGCAGATTCAGAGTGGGAAATAAGTGATGACTACTAAATCAAGCATCATGGTAGTTGAAAAATGGAAAGCTGTAAAGAGCCCAGTTTAAACACAGGTCATTTCCTTATGTGATACAAGCAAAGTGCCATATTTATAAAGCGGGAGAACAAGTTTTTCTGTATGTGCCACACATGAAACTCAGGAAACATCATGAGCCAAATTACAATCAAGCTGTATCAAAATAGAAAGCAAACATGCACACATTAGCCGTGCACTTCTGCAGACTGTTCAAGAGTAAAACACCAGCAAAAGCAAGACAGGACCTTTTAGCAGACTAAAGCTAAGTGTGTCAAATCAGATACACTATTAGAAATATCACTATTGTGCTTTAAGGCTACTGAGTTATCAGGCAAATACAAGTTGTTGTTCATAATGTTGAATTGGTTTCCTCAAATGTCACAAGATGCTTGAAAAAAAAAAAAGCGCTCAAAGACAAAATCAGAACGTTTTGAAGACAAAAGGCCTCCATAGTATTAGTGACCATCACTTATCTCAGGACTGTGACCTCCACATGGGAGAGTAGATGTATATAATGGTGAGTTAAATACAGTGAATCTATATATTTGGTTTTAACAAAGTGCCATTACACTTAATTGGATTTTTCCACGAACTAGTAACTCAAATGACATTACACTTCATTATGAAGTCTGTGTGTTTTGTTTATGCTCACTGCTTTCTCTCTTCAACCATAGTTTATAATTTAAGTTTATAATTAGTTATAAACATCTTAATTTCTGGTTGTTAAAATTAGATTCTAGTAAACTTCTGAATTACATAAGGCTTTTGTTCACTTTGTTTTTTATTATCTAATAAGGTTTTACAACACAACTCAATGAAACATTACACATTTTTCTTCATGTTTAACTGGACATGAAAATTTGATTGATTTATTTTGTTTCCTCCTCGGTTTTCAAGACCATCATTTATTTCAGATGACAAAGAAAACACTATGTTAGCAGATTTTACTGCTGGGCAAAGATATGTTTCATTTTAATGACTGTTGTGTTGTCAGTTCATATTAAAAAAATTATGTATTATACCGAGAAGGTGTTGTGGTATGCTTAAATTATGGTTTGGTTTGTTCTTCATTTTAGGGTCATGGTCAAATATTATGCAAAATATGGAAAAAGCAACACTTTTGTGGATCAAGCTTTCCTTTCAGTGTGTGAGTAAGATTCATACTTTTCCTGTATTTTCATCCCACACATTTATCACTTTAACACACACAATCTGATCACAACAAAAACTACTGATGTGGATTATTTTGGATTTGCTGAATATTTTCATTATAGAAGCGAAACAGCTCCCACATATCATGTGCACTGCACACCTGCAGCACAAACAAATATTATGCAACTCAAATTTTACAGCAACGACTCGAAAATGTCACTAAATGTAAAACTAAACTACGCCTTCACAATTTAAAACATTTGAAAAGCAGAGTATTACATTTATTTCTCTGTCAACTCTAAAACTGTCTAGATAAAATTGTCTAGATAGAAAATTCACACATACACATTTAAAACTCAGAGGAGTTAAAGTTGCAAAGCAGTCAAATGTAACAAGACACCAGACTTCCCCCGAAAAACCAATCCACATGTGAGGAAGACGTTTTAATTGTACATATATAAGGTCCCATCCAAGACAAGCATGACTAAATCTCTTAGCAAGGCTAGAACCTCATATTCATAATAATATTCATGTAAATGTGATATTGAAAATGTTGCCCTATTCAGGATAAGTTCCACAGTGAAAACTGCTAATGATTCAATAATGGCATAGTTAACAACAGGGGCATGGATCACACATATGATAATTATTTCCTGCACTAACATGTTTGCCAAGTTGAGCTATTTTAAGGGATGCTTGGAGTTTTTTTTAGCTAAACAGTTAATGTGCAGTTAGCTCTGCAAACTTTGCATTTCTGTGGCGTTGCGATCAGACCTTCTCAGCATTCAACTTCACTGCGGAGAAAACATACCTGCAGTTTGATTAAGTAAAGCCAGAGCTTCTTCTGCATGTTGCAAACGCAGGCAGATAAACACGACTCATTAATCCCAAGAGACAAACCCAGGTGATGCCGAGAAGAAGCTCCCACAAAGACGGATTTGCACCTAAATATACACACATATGTGCCTCTGTCTTCTCCTGTAATAATTACGGGCACAAACACACTCCCACCCACACAGAGAGGGAGAATAACCATCTCAGAGACTATTAAGCTTTGCCAGGACAATAAGCCAACAGTTGTGAACAATCACTTCCTTCTCTAGACAGGGAATCCACCCACACAGCCATTAAACATTATCATACAAACATACTGACACTTTTGCAGTATGATTTTGGGTTTCCGTCCATCCATGAAAAACCAAACCGAGGGAATTCATTTGTAAAAAAAAGAAAAGATGAAATCTTGAGGTTCCCAATCCAGAAACCCTCCTTTGAAAATCTACATCTTGAGGTCTGGAGTAAGAGCTTTATAAATAGGATCAAGGACCCAGACATTGTCCAACCCTCACTGGGAAAAAGTTTGACTTGTGCGGAGCTGTCAAACACCTTCTATAATGTGTTGTTGTGTATTTATTTCAAAAGGGACAATGCAAATTACATATTTTGCCAGAGTTAGTCATAAAGGCTAGTTTTCATCTGTAGTCCTGCAAGGTACAATCAATAGAAGAACAACATATTACCATGCAATGCTTACAACTTAACAATCTTCTTCCAAAAATAGAAAAGAATAATAATGATAAAGAAGTTCAGTCATCCAGTCCACATTAACTGAAGGAATGCAATCTAATCCACAGTTTTTAGTTCAGGATTGAACTTTTCAAACTCAGGAAAGTCCGTCCTAAACACTTTCAACACCCTTGAATAAATTAGGTGATGTGGACTGATTCGTTCAGCCTCTGATATCCTTTTCTAAATTTCTCACGTCAGCAAGGTATTTACTAAAAAGAACTTGACAAAAGCAATCAGTTACTCAGCATTTGTCAGAAAATTTATATTTTGTTGTGATTGTCATCAAAATGCTGCAAATGATGAGATTTAAATCTACCATTAAATCAAATATTTCACAAGATACAATTTAAATAAAGCTATTTCCCAAAATATAATACAGACTGTTTTATGCGGGTCTAATACACAATTACCATTACAAGCGTACAAATAAAAACTAAAATTTTTAGACAGACTTATTTTTAGGTTTTTCAAATGAGTGTTAATTTTCTTCATTAAAATGAAAAACTACTTCATGCCAACTTATGTCCTTTAGCACAGCTTAGAAAGTTTCATGAAGCATTTGTTGTCCATTTCGTATTCGGAATGTTAAATCGTTTGCATAACATATCATAATTTAGGCTTGTCTCATAAATCAAACAGCTAAAAGAATTGTGCAGAATTTCATGGATGCATCTGATATCATTACATGTAACCCGTCATGTTTGTGTTTTCAAAACTCCCATTAGTTTGAGTCAACATGGTTTTGTTGCAACTAAATTTGTCACCATCAGCACAAGCTCATTTTCTTGCTAGATTTTCACATTTTAAGCGTGGTGAGTTAACATTTGTACTTCCTTGTGGGTGGGAGTCCAAGCAAGCTGTACATATGAATAATTATGTGCTTGTGTGTGCTTCTTTTGACAAAATCCCAGTGAGTGGTTGGCAAAGATAACACCGTGCTTTTTAGAATTTCAAATAATTGATATAATTCTTGCAGTTAATTGAGATTAAATACAGTTAAAGTTTTGTTGTGGCCAGAGGCCACACAAGTACCTGGCAACAAGACAGCCTAGAGTCAAGAAACCAGCCAGGAATCCAGACACTAGCGGGCTTTGGCAAGTACCCCCAGCCTTCAGACCCCCACTCCCTACCCAAGAGGGCATAACCACCTCAGTAACTCTACTGCGTATTTATCTTTTGTGTATAGAAACATCATAAACTTGTGGTTTTGCTCTAATAATTAGTGCATGAAAAGCTCGTCTAAGGTGTTTATGACCTTAAACCTGCCATGTTGGCTTGCAATTCAAACAAAAAAAATGGATTAAGCTACAGTTAAATCGTTTTCTGTTGTGTCTTGAGAACTTCAATGTCAATGATTTCCTTGAAGAGTATTATAAATATCTCAGTCGACCAGCTTCCACTTCAGATTCACGTTGCAGGGAACTATATGGATCTGTAAGATGGTCTGAAGACCCGTGCTCTATAGTTGTCAAGGTGACCCAAATCATACAGGAACTTCCTGCTGCCTCTTCTACCACATAGAGGTTTTTTGTTTGTTTATTTTGTACCATGAGTCACAGGAATGGACAGGCATCCAAAAAAGAAAGAAAGAAAAAAAAACAACACTTTAGAAGCATACAAGTAAGTGTGTATCAAGATCCAAATACCTCTCGTGATTGTACGATGGTACAGCTTGTCTCTAGGCGCACTTTGGTTTGGGCACACAGTGACACAAACATCCCCCCAACCATCCCTCTGCTGCACACCACAGGCGACCTCTTCATCCGCCTCTGCTCACACCCACACAGCAGAGAAAAGACGGCGCAGTAAGACAGAGCAATACGAGGGATAGAATATTTATTCTCACTCTGCGTCCTCCTTTTCGCTTCTTAAACACTCAGCAGGATTCCAGCCGCCCTTTCTACGTTTCATTCTCATCTATCATGGACACGAGAGACAATTTGTCCCTGTTGTGTATCCATCCCCCCCCCCACATCATTTAACAAGTTTGCCTCGTCAGCCTGTCACTGTGTTCGGACACTTTCCTTTTCAGCTTTTCTTTCCTGTCTTTGTTGGTTTTCCATTTTACAGAATGTTACTTTTCTGGGTTCACCTAAAAAGGTATGGAGGACCAAAACTGACATAATAATAAATAAAATAATAAATATATAAATAAATAAAAGTAGAAATATATAAATA
>CAEGAF010184313.1:0-15486 GCA_903067075.1 Micropoecilia bifurca
TAGATAGATAGATAGATAGATAGATAGATAGATAGATAGATAGATAGATAGATAGATAGATAGATAGATAGATAGATGGATGGATGGATGTTTCTGTGTTACATAAAGAAATCACATTTCACAATTCTAATAGCCTGCTTCTAAAACCTGCAGGTCGAAAATTATTTAGTTTAAATACTTCTGTGCACCATTTAAAATACCATATAGCTAAGTATGTGGCTGTAAAATATTAGTCTAAACAAGCAATCAAAATATATATATATTTTTTTAGCAAATAAGGAGGTAAATATGTAAATATTAAAGCAAGATATAATAAATTCATGTCTTGCTTGAGGAGTCGTAGCTTTGCATGATGGGGACAAAGGAGACGTGGGAAACTAGTTGTTTGGGGGGCGTTTTTTTTAAAAAGTCCTCTCTTTGCTACGACCTTTAACACCAGGCCTACCTCCTAACACAATGGCCACAAATTTTTATGACATGTTTTATGTCAATGTCGTTACAAGCGCTGACAGCACACGCATCACTCTCTCTAGTATTGAAACAAAGAAGAAATCAGTCCACAGACACAAACGTGTGATAACATAATTACGGTACAGATAAGCCTGTCGCCATAAGCAGCTAATCGCATGATAAATTAAAATGAGCTCGATAATTTCCATTCTGATTATTAATATCTTTTGAAGGGTAATTTGGTTTACAGAGATTCCATATTCCCTTTTATTTATGGTTCTAGTTGAAAGTGGTTTGCATTTCTATTTAATTTGATTTATCTTTATTTATTGTTTTATAATGAGTGTTCAAGATACCTACTAGTTCCAGTGTTACAAAATCAAAGTTTATTGACCTTTGAGAGGGCAACCTTACATCATTAAATCATTATGAATGTATTACTTGAAAATAATTTAAAAAAAAACATTACCACATTAATTACCGAGATGATTTATCAACATTTGTTACCATGACAGACCTAGTTATAGGATTACGCTGCAGGAGACAACAGCTCAGGCGATGCTCTGCACAAGAAGCTTTGTACTTTCCCCAGAAATGACACAGACCTCTGCTGGCTCTGGAACCGACGGTTCCTACCTCTACCAGTGTCGGGAGCCAAAGTGCAACACGGGACACAAAGCAGACACAAAGCAGCAGTACACCGAGACCCACTGGCAAAACACAAACAGGGTTGCGTGCGAGATAAATCTGACCGCTGCATTCCGTTTCCATGGCCATCATGTGCATCCGAGTGCAGATAAAAAAAAAAAGAAAATTGTATTTGTGACATTCATGTGCCAGTGATGCTTTGTGATTTTGTTAACCCCTGGCTTGTCTGAGTAAGGAAAACCACAGAGCTGTGTTACCAATAACGGAAAGAAAACTGAATACAGGAATGAATAGATCACAAGTGAAAGGAAAAATGTGGGCAATGTTTTCCATTTAATGCTGTCCTGGGCTGAATGAACATGATGCTCATCGGTGGTTGATACAAACAACAACTGAAGCCTTTATTGAGTCGCAAACACCATTGTAGATGTTACTTTCTGATCGCCTGTATTCATCTGATGCCGACTTGAGTAAACGGTAAATATTTTGCTTTGTGAATAAAATGTGAATTTTGTAAGCATGATCATATTTTTAAGTCATATTGTAGTCTGAGTTTGGAGAAGTACTCTTGTTTACAGGGCTTGTCAGACATTATCCGAATGGTATCAAACAGGAGAAGGACATCATGACATAAAAGTGTTCATACTATGCTCAGGTTTTTTTTTCATCTTTTCACAGAGCATCCTTTCAATTTGGATAGTGCATTTCTGGATTGCCATTCTTAAAAATATGCCTTTATTTTTTTCTCATATGTAGCATTAGCCTATGTGATTAGTTTTTAAAACAGCATCTTTGCTGTTTTTTTCCACGTAGTTCTGTTATCGTGCTGAAGACCCATTCACTCAGTTTACTGGGTTTCCGGCCGTCATTTCAAAGTCGATTCTCTCCGTGACAACAGATTGAAAGAGTAAAACTGATGAATAAATTAGCAGACGCAAAAATGAACAGTGTTTATTAAACTATTTCAGTGTCGTGCACAAAATGTACATATGGAAATGGGGAAGGTTGTAAATTCTATTATTTTCTTATTGTATATTGTTCAACTATCGTATTTTAGTCATTTATTTATTGTCATGAATTAAGCGTGTTTTTATTGCTTCACCAGGTTTTGACACAGGCCATGTGGGCACTTGCCCAGGGTGGCATTTGAAAAGGAGGCGGAGGGGAGGTTATGAGCAACCGCTCAAAAACAATATTATTGCTCTTATAATTTATTTTCATTTTTCAGTGGTGAAATGGTTCACAAAATAAAATGACTTGGTTTAAGCAGTAATAAAATCACTGTCTTCTTTGACCAAACATTTATTTTTGTAAACTTCCTGAACATTTGCAGTGGGATCAGGACCAGTGGGATGCCAGGCGTTTCTTTCCTGATAGAAACTGGATCTCCGTTTATCCGCTGAAGGGAAAATCTCCTCAGATTTTGAAAAAGTCTCTTCCACAGGCTCCCACAGAACAAATCTCTTATGAGATCTCATGTCATTGCCAGTGGCTTTTCCAGCCAACAGAAAAGTCCAGATTGATTTTATTCTTGTCAGAAAATAGCATTTTCTTTGAACATTTCAACTTTACAAGCTTTCTCTGTAAAGTTTATATCTGCAGTTTGTGGTGTGAGAAAGGATGTGGCAAGACATCTAAGGTGTCTTTAGCCATTTCAGGGCCATAATTTAATTTAAATATCAGTTTGTGTTTTAACAGAGTTGAAGTCGATCCACCAAAATTATTGCACTAATTCACTTTGGAAGGTAGCCAGAGTCTGGAAAGGAGCAGAAAAGGATTGGAAAGTGTGATAGGTGATACAATACAGTGAAAGACAACATCATGAGTCAGCATGTGTGCAGATAGTAGGCCTACTGCGTGATTTTCCAGTGTCTGTCTGATGGTCAAGATGCATCGATCAGCAGAGTCTTATGCGGATAATGACATGCTAATGATCCTACATAAGGACCTCAACACAGAGCTCAACCCTGTGGGGAATTTACCCTCACATCCATCATGCAGATGCTACGAGTTGTAAGCCACGCCTCTTTGGTTTCCTGATCCCAGTTGTGTGATCTGAAAGCTCCCGTGGCCCGTAATCGTGACGGATCAACTCAGTATGATGTAAAAAGCCAGGATGTTCATTCATTACTTGACTACAATCTGAAAGGGACTTTATCTTCACCTTACCAGTCTGCTGGTAATAGGATAATAACTTCTAAAATGGTAAAAATAAAAGACGGAGAGTCACTTAAATTGAGAAATTGGGTGAAGTTATGGTGCATCCACACCAAAAGCATCTTGAACTGTGGATGGTTTACATTTATGTACAGGCATCTAGGACCGTTGCAGAGCGTTTAGAGCGTCTTGCTCGGCGAGATTTGAACGGCATGGAGTGTTTAAAGCGTCAAGAGCGTCCAATGGAAAACAACGGCTAGAGCTGACGAGGCTCCACATAGACTTTGAACATAAACCTTGAAACGCTAGATGTAGAGCAAAATGTCAAGCTTCTGCATTCAAAGTCGAACCTGAAGCATTGGATGCATGTAACTCGTTTGGTGTGAACGCACCATTAATCTAAAGCCTTGGTTGAGGGTCTTTACTGAACTCCAAAAGCATTTCCTGGAAGTCATCACAAAGATATTTCACAGGATGTTGTTGAATGAACAATTCTTGATATTTTACAAAAATCACATTGTAAATGTTAAACAAACTCAGCTTTGTTTCTCTGTTTTTTTTTGTTGTTCTTGTGATTCATGTAGAAACAAGAAGTTTACAATTTGAGCATTGGATAGAAATGCAGTAGCGCTCATAGAGAAAAGAAAAAGCAAAAACATCCTTCCGCTGGTCTTACGTCTCCTTTAGTATATCGTAGCTGAAGGGTCTTGGTTTGTCAGAGACAGCTGGCCACACGAGCACCCGTGGAGAAATGCCAAGGCCAATAAATAGCAACGCAACAAAGTGAGCAGGAAAGGATGGATCTGCCCAAGAGCATTTTTTTCTTTAGGTTTTAATCTATTTATTGTCAAGTGAGGACAGCTTTGAATTAAGAACTTGGAAAAGAAGCCAAAAGAAGCATAGTTTAGTCTTCTTACTTGACCCATTCAGAGGAAATTATTCAGCTTAATAGCGTTGCAATTAACTTCAACTAATGCACCTTATAGCTGAAACAACTTTGTAAAGGTTTTATTTGCAACGTCATTTTAATGCATTTGGCCAAGACTTTTTCATCAGGCTTCACAATCCCTGACACAGAACCTGATTCAGTTCTTTTGAATGACCTCATGGCTCATAGTAAACACAAAGCCTGCAGGTTTCCGTCACAGTAGTCACTTTATAATCTCTCACTTCATCTACATGCTGACAGCAACTGACTAAAACAAGTGTGATATCCCTCCACCTCCATACACTACTACTACTATGTTTATCTTGTCAGCAAGAGGCTCTTTGTTCGTTCAGGCCCACCAGCATTCATCAAATCATTTGAACTTCTAGACTGAACAGCAAATTGCAAGCTGCACCCAAAATGTAATCCTCTGTCGCGCTCCCACTTTAGCTTTCTTTGTAGCCATTAAAAATATCATAACTTACCAAATAATGCAGAGTTGGAAATTTTAATGGACTTTTAATGCAACTTTTGTTACAACTTTGCAGTTAAAGTCATAAGCATTCATAAAAACTCCTTTGTGTTCATAACAGGCATCATGTCAGTATTATCCAAACCCCTTTAAATAAACTGTGACCCAATGCTGACCTTTAAACAGCCTCATTTACAACCCAGCCTCATTTGGCAGAACCTGTGGTTCTGCCAAATGCAGAACCACATTTGGCATTTCCACCACTCATGGCTCTAACTTTAGCCTTTGTGTTTTGTATTTGCTTTTGAAGGTGTTTGCCTTTGCGACCACACTCCTCTACTTCATCCATGCCATCCTCTCCGCCATCCGATGGAAACACTTCTGAGGAGAACCGGGAAGAAGTGATGCAAGAAGTACGGAGCGTCATCACCATCACCGTCTGCTCACACCAAAGAAATGTACATTTTGACATAAACGATGTGCACAAAAAATTTGTTCAGATTCTAATCTTTTTACTCCTATCTTATATTTTCTCACTTACTAAATGTTGCCAGCAACTTAAAGTTCATAGATTCACAATAAGCTGTTGATTCGCAGTCTGTTATTTCACATGACATTTTTTATTCTTTTTTGGGGGGAGTTGAGACTTTCTGGACTGAGCACCAAACAGTTTAGAGATGCAAACATAAAGTTTAGAAATGGATAGAAAAAAAATTGTATGTGGTCAAGCAAATACTGTATATCGTTTAAAAAAAGAACAAGCAATCAGTTTGGATGAACAACTGCTATAATTGTGGATCTATGGAAATTATAAAAAGCTATTTTAATAGTGCATTTCATCATTCATTATTTGAAAAAAAAGGTTTTTCTACATTTCAAGAATATGATGTTGACTGAATTTTAATGTAAATATACATAACACCCTGGGTTCCCAGGAATATATGTTGCTGTTGTTGTAAAAAAAAAAAAAAGAAAGATATATATATATATATATATAAGATACAATAATTTCTAAGTCTTTTAGAGAAAGAGTTCGTCAAAAAGAAAATAAACAGTTGGAGTAAAACTTGTTAAAATATTGTGTTCTGTCACTTTAAGAACAAACAAGAATGTGTAGTTTTTATGTAATGTACAACTCGACACATGGTGTGACAGACTATAGTGCTGTGTATATCTTATTTGGTTGTTATGCCTAAGGTCAGTTGCTATTGTCTTCAGTATCCCTCAGAGCTGGACGTGTATATCTCTGAGATCGGATCTTAGAGAATTAATTGTGAAGACATACACAAGCTTCTGTACCTTGTCTGCATTAAGCATTATGGTGGTGAGAAATACCCTCCACTTGTTAGCAAGACCTCCAAGTCCATTTTCCACCACTCTTTGTCCTCTAGAAAGCCTGTAGTTGAACACTCCTTGATCATAGTCCATCTGATGAAATAATTATGGCTTCATGAGGTCTGTACACAAAGGATAAGCATCGTCACCAAGAAACACAGATGGTGAATGTATCTCTGATCCTGGAAGAGGTTTTGCTGCAGGGATATTAAAAAGGCTCCTATCTAGTGCTTGCCTGAAATCTGACTCAGCAAACACTCCTGCATCAGATGCTCTCCCCTGTGCTCATACACTAACATATAGAAACTGGTACTTGGCATCGAGAGCCATCATCAGCACAGAAAACCGTCCCTCGTAATTTCTGGAGATGCTTCCACTATGAGCTGGGGGTAAAATGTAAATGTGCTTTTCATCTAAAGCATCAAGACAGTGGGGGAAGCTGCTACTTCTCATGAAAATGTCTTGCAATATCCAGCCACTCCTCTTACATATTAGGGGTCTGAAATGACAATTTTATACATCACTTGAAACATCTTAGATACTTTAACTTTTTTTAAAAAAAAAATTAAATTATTGTAACTGAAATAACTTGTACAGACAATTTGATTCAAATTTGGTTATTTTGGAAGCAGGTTTGTTTTTATTCCTCGACTTTCCAGTTTTTCGGGGGGAGGGAAGGGTTTGTTCTTTTGGATGTGTAGAATGACAAAATGTTCTCCGTCTAAAAAATGCACTCAGTTTGTGTTTCTTTGGTCTTTACTTTCATGTGAGAAAAGTACACACATTTTTTTTTTTTTGTGATTTCCAAACATTAAAAAATGGTGCTGATCTACCGGTCAGATCTGAATTTGAACCAAAACCCAATATTATTCCAGAATTATTATTAATATTGTTTTTTTAAACGCACCTTACACAACACTGACCCTGAGTCTCACTCCCAGAATCACTGATGACTGTACCTTCTACCCCCCAGCTCAAAAAAACACTGTCATTAAAAACAGTGCCGCTCCAAACTGCCTGATCCAGCCTGGGGTTTACCCAGATGTGGTGTGTGATGCATTATTTTAATTATTTACTGTCCTGACAGACACAAAAAACCCTGAAGACAGTGTTATATGAGGGTTCTGTGAGGAACTCTTTGGGGAAATGTGTCATTTTCAAAGTATAAGGTTAGAGTCAGGATCGGCAGAACCTAATGGGTTCATTGCCTCTTTTGTACGGTCAAAGGGTCACCACGTCACAGCTACATATGAAAGGTTTGCCTACTACCTAGAACTGGAAATATAGAGTTAGTATAAAATTATTAAAGAAATTAAAATGACACAAAAGGACAAAAATCAAGACAGATGTGTTGGAACCGGAGGCTGTGATAAAACTCAATGAATATTGTATAGCTTTCTGCAAGCTTTCATGCCAATGTTTTGTTCCCTCACTGTTCATCTGTAATAAGTTATGGCCGACATAAATCTCTGCTCACAGCGAGTGGAAAGGCTCTCACTCATCCCTCTGTGCTCTCGGTTTTTTCCACAGCCTTCCTGTCTCTCCCCCGTCACTCTCGCATATTCATGCCCTTTATGCTTTATTTTCAGCTAATCTTCCTTTTTAATGGCTTCTTCACAACAGAGATGGAGAAGGAAAGAAATGAGACAAAAAAGACAAATACTTGGAAAGAAATAAAAATGACACATAAGCAGTGGGATGGTAAAATAAAACAGAAACAAAGTGCACTAAGTCAGTTTAGTTCTTCAGGTTTTATTTAACCAGTTTGTCCTTATTCTCCCTTCCTGCTATTTTGTAACCCTCACCCAGCAAACAGTTCTACTCTTCAGCAAAATCCTTCACCTAACATTGGTACAAAAATAGGCTTGCTTCTTTTTAAAAGAAAGAATAAGAAAAAACATGACTGAAAAATTCAAGATGGCTGTAATTTTTCAGGATGGCTGCCGTTGTTGAAAAGAAAATTAGGTTTTGCAATAAAACTGTCAATATTTATCAGCAATAAACACTTTTGGTGTCAAATAAGGCACAATTGATCCACTGAAATCATATTATCAAATGTAGATATCGCAATTATTTCTGTCAACAACAACTTTTCAGGATGGCAACTTTTGCGCTAAAAATCGGCAATAATATAAATGTGTTTGGCGTCAAATCATGCCTGTTTTGAACCATAGAAATCATACACATTTACTTAATCCTGTGTTTCCATGTGATTTTGGTGGCCATTTATAAAATTGGAGCAATAGCACAACTTTGTATTATTAAATGTGCACAGAAACAGAGTTTTAGTCGAGTCAATAATCCAGAACACCAAACAATGAATTAACATTATAGTTTCTAACAAAAGAGGTTATTTCTCTGTTTCGAACTTTTAGGACTTCTGACTTCCTGAACTGGTTCTGGATGTGGAGATTGGACTGATTCAGCCGAAGCTTGCTCAATTCAGTGCCAGATCTTGGACTGTGGATGTATTTTTGAAGAACTCAAATAGGAAACCCTACAAAATGCATTGCACTTCTGGTGACATAACACCTTAGTATCTTTTAAAAAAAAACAACCTAAAATTAATCTCTAAAAATATTGGATCTTTTTTTGTTGTTGCTGAAGTAAAATGTTTGGCCAGGAGAAAAGCCTAAATTACAACATAGCCTGGAAGCAGAGTGATAAAAAAAAGTCTCTTAGGAAAAAAGATGCTAACCACAGGCGGTAATAAATCATTTTATAATGCAAAATGAAAGGAGGGGGGGGGATAACACAGAGTTAATGACGAATGAAATGGAAAAGCGGCAGCAACTGAGCAGTGAGGGAAAAGAGACGTGTCATTTTGTAGATGCTAATGTACCAGCGATTCAAACCATTTCGACTGGATGGCATTGTGTGGGTGTGAGAGGAATGAGGGGTTGTATTCGTATCTGAGCTTTCTTTTTTCAGAATTGACCATAGCTTATAAAACTGGGGCTGAATGAGGCAGCAAGAGGGCAAAGGGACAGTCAGCCCTGACTGTGTTGTGTTTGTCTGAATCCTTTTCCGGTCATAATCACATCCAGCAACCAAATATCTAAGAATAATCCAAAGTGTTAGAGACATTAATTTATTTTATGGAAACAAAAAACCCCTGTTACGTCTCTCTCAAAAGAATCACAGGAAATAATAAATAATAAAATAATAAAAATTTGTTTTATTTTAATGTGTGTGGCTATAATGTGGGCTTCTGGCTTATTTTCTACTCTGATAAATAAGATTGGAGCAGAATAATAAACAGTGAAAATGAACAGACTTGCTCAAGATGTGTGGATTCTCAGGATTTCCTAAATTGTCCAACCTGGAAACCCAAAGTACACAAGTACTACAGTAACAGTCAGGCTCCAATATTTGTTCAAGATGTGAATCTCAAGATTTGAAATAATCACATAATTCAAAATGTATAAATTATTCTTTGATCACATCAATAAAAATACAGAGACAATTTCACATTAATATTTCATATGACATTTTCATATGACATTTTTGCTACTCTAGTGATTATTAGTTGTGTGGACAAAAATAAAGTCTTGTTTATGTCAGTTCAAGGGGGAAATGGCAGACTGAGAAGGTAGATGCTATAGATAAAAATAATTAAAAAAAAAACGCATCACATTTGCAGAATCCAATTTCTAAATATTTTAAGTCTTGAAGCAAATGAGCTCCAACAACAGATCAGGCTGGAAATCTCTTTAGTCGGTTAAGAATGGGAACCTGAGACTACAATACATGTAGACTCACCAAAACTGGACAAGAAAAGACAGTAAAAATGTAGCCTGGTTACAGAGGAATCTTCATTTCAGCTCCTGTCTTCACATGGTGGGAATTCGGTGTCTGAGGCGTCCCGTCTTTGGTCAGTAGGTTTGGCTGCTGCTGGTGGTGTGGGGAATCATTTCTTGGCTGACTTTAAGCTCATTTGTACCAACCAGGTGTTGTTTTAATGTCAGTTTCCCCGTTTTTCCTGATGGTTATGTCAAGCAGGTTATAACCATCAAGTCAAGAAGGTCAAACTAGATTCTTCAGCCTGACATAAGGTTCGTTGTACTTTGATAACATCCACATTTATGAAACTTTAAGCCAACAGAGCAACTTTGGGATGTGTTGAGCGGGACATTTACATCATCCACGAGCAGAACTGCCCGATATTGTCATTTCAGTATGTGCTAAAAACCTCTGGGTTTTGTTTCCAACGCCACATTAAACTTGTATTCTGAAGAATCTACACAATTCTGAAGGCAAAAGAAAGGCTAACCCAAGGTTTTCCCAAGAAAATCTGCTAAGTCTAGTGGTTGTGGTGCTGGGGCAGTCATTCATCCAGCGACCTGTTGTGTTTTAGAATTAAAAAATGTTTAAAGCTGACAGGAAATTTCAAAATATCACTTGATAATTATGTGCTATTGGAAGATCAATACCTGAGCACCGACTATAAAGTCTTAAAAATGCAAACATTTTAAAAAGACTTAAATAAATAAGCGATGCTTAGCCTGGTGGGAGCACAAATGGAGCCTGGTGGCCCACCAGGCTTATAATACACAGGGGGGAAATCCTGCCAACCCATTATAAATATAAAGTACCTAGTATTGTGACTGGAGATGGTGTGTCACTATCCAGTGTTGACATGTGGTAGCAATATGGCAGCTTAAATAAAGTATGTGATCATTTAAATGAGAAACTACTATGGCGAAAGCAAACATATTGAAATGTACAAAGTATCCTTAAATCCTAATCCTTAATCAAAATCCTAGTTTTTAATGTTTACAGTAGAAGAAAAAGTATACTATACTTTGTATTTTGTATAAAAGTGCCCAGAGCTCTCAGCAACTATCATGCCCTTAACCTAACTCCACCACAGAAATTAGTGGGTTATAATTTATATAATTAACTCCACTGTGAATCTCCTTACGGTAACTGCCAAAAGGATGAAAAGCTTAGAGCAGAATATTAGTTAAAAGCTGCTTAGATAAAAGATGGAGCTCACAAATTCAGTAAAAAAAAAGAAAAAAAAAAAAAAAGAAAAGTGCTGTAGTAATGTAACCACTGGTTCGACATCAAATATGGAAACAAGAAGGCGACAGGAAGGAACACCCTCGGTTGAGCCGAATGAAATGAAAACTCCAGAGGAATGTGAAAAATTAAGTTAAAGTGGGATTACGCGCTAGACTGATTCATTCGAGTACCTCGGATAGAGAGACGTGGGAAAAAAGAGAGAGACATGTGGTCCAGAAACTGTAAGTCTCTCTGGTAGTAAAGTGAGCTGAAATGTCGTCAGGCGCTGCAAATGAGTAACAGAGACAAGCAAACACAGGAGAGCCGCAGGATTTACGAATGAATGTGCAGGTGAATGCAAACCTACCTACCAAGTACCTCCAGAAGTATGTGGGACTAATCAAAGAACAGTTTAGAAATTAGAGAACTATTTTCAAAAGCTATAAAATTGTATACAATGTTAAATGGTGGACCTGTTATTTATGCATATGACCATGCAGATGTTGTGATGCAGAATAGAGGAGGCACAACTATTCTTGTAAATATAAGGAGGGGACCCAATAAAAATAAAGTCAGCAAATTTTCATATGTAATTTCCAATTAAGAGATGATTTGATGGAGTTTGTGTTTAAACTGTTAGGCTGCTGCAGTCCTGCTCACACAGCTCCTGATCGCTGGATGATTCACCAATAATGTTTATAGAAACCTCTTCATGGGAAAAACGCCATTTCAAGACTCGCCCACAACACTGATTGCTCAAAGTTGCTTCAGATCTCTGTAACTTGCATGTGAATGCACCAGCAAAAATCACATTGAAATGCGTTTTTATGAAACAAGGAATTGACAGTTTTATGCTGAATTTTCCAGCCATGTAGTGCCATTTTATAGCACAACCAAGTAACTACCTTCAGTTGATATGAAAATGTCACATCAAAATCAACTTAAAAGAAATGTGGCTTTATAATTTAATGCTTTGAAATTGGGCCTCTGTCTCTTTAAGAAACCAACGCTTTGCCTTCAGGAAGTCATTACATCGCTCCTCCATTAACCCTTTAAGAACATTTTTACGGCACTGCACTAAGAAGTAGCTCAGCAGATGTGCGGCTCCACCTGGTGCTTCCTATTGGCTGCTGCATCTAGTCTGAAGGAGCAGAGTGGAGGGGTCACTCCCCAACTCGGCTCCAAGGAGGGGCTGCATCTCAAAAGCGGCACTCGGTTCAACCAGACGTTCTGCACACCTGAGTGGTTGCCACGGGTGATGACACATCAAACATGCATGGAAGAATCAAGGCAACACTCCAGGTATGTTTTTGATGAGGGGATAACATTGACTTAATTTCTTTGCATCATCCTTTTTTGTCGATCAAACTTTGGATTCTAGCAATATACCTTGACTCATTTCAGATTTTCTTGGAGTTCTGTGTAACACACTGTGGTATGGTCCCATAACAGTGAGCTACTACCGCCATCACACTGCATGTCTTTGCCACAGGACACGCAAACACAAATGTTGCAGAAAAAAACCTAGACAATGTGAGTAAAGTCCCACTTCAGGGAGACTTTAGTGACTTTGCAATTTGATTTCTTTGGGAACGTCTGATCCATGTTCCTCATTAACACGCTCGTCCATATCTGCCGTACAGGACAAGTCATTAGCCAAAGTGTCATGTCGGCCGTCCTCCTCAAAGTGGCTCCGGACCAATTTAAGTGTCGCCTTTGGGCAAAAAAAAAGAAAAAGTTCTGTCTGAGTGTTGATGGGTGGGAAAAGTCCACCCAAGCAGGGTAGCCTCATTTTAGAGGCTATTCATTACTTTCACTTCCCACTCAATCATTTGAAGGAACTGTTCATTTATTGCTCATCACACCTCTTCATAACAAGCCGGGCCGACGTTTGAAGCCACAGCGTTACCTTCAAATAATAGTATTTGAAGAGAACACGCTTTCTTATTTGTGCATGGCAATTTTCAAAGTATTTTTATTTTAGTCACAGTCTTCCTTCAGTGGACTCTGGGTTCCTTCTTTAAATGGCATTGCCTGAGGTTACCCGCCTTTGTTCTGAGCTGCAGCGAGCTTGTGTATCGTTGACTCAAAGAAGGTGTGCAAACACCACACTGAAAATGATCTTCACAGAGAAAAACAGAGGGCAGAACACCGAATAGGCATGCGAAATATGTCGAGCTGCAGAACAATCTTTCAGCCATGGCATCCTGACTACTGAGAGTCCCTAACCCTTTTCAATGCTAAAACTGTTTTACATGTTGAAAATATGTCTATTTATTCCTCAAGCATAAAGTGTTCCGCAAATGTTTTCATTCTGAAGTCAATTCAGAAAAAAAAGAGGAAAGAAAAAATGTCAAAAGAAGGGAAAAAAACACAAGAAATAAAGAAAAGGCGTGAACTGCTGTGATGAACAGACACTCGGAATAAACATGGCGGAACAGTGACTGTGTCCTACACAGACCAAAAAGAGGGACGGACAGTGACGAAAGAATCAAAAAGCGTTAGACAAGGCGACACGCAGAAGACAGGACAACAGAGATCCGCTCACATGGTGGACCGGTGCAGAGCTGGACACTAGAGGTGGACGATAGGGGGAAGTTTAGCATCGACTGAGGGGCAACTGTGGCTCTGTGGGTAGAGTAGTTGTCTTGTGACCGGAAGGTTGTAACATTTTTCATAATAGTCCTCTCACCTTCTTGAGTCACTGTTTTCACACGTTTACCTTCCCACATAAAGAATAGCTTCTTCTCGGCCCCTGGCTATTGTGTTATTGACAGACGTTAGTTTACAGCGTTTGATGTCAGTCAATGGTGTTGGCAATAGATTAAAAGAGAGCTGTGTCCAGATCAGAGAGGTATCGATCTGTGGATTGGAGGCAGATGCGCTCCGCTCTGCTGAGCACTCTGTATTCTGGTTTGGATCCGTCTGGTTTCCCGTGTTGCCCTGGTAATAAAATAAGATTTGCATCATCTGCTTTAATTGTTTTTAAACTTAGTATTTTTTTATCTCATGTTCTGCTAAAATTGATAGCTGTGTGTTTATTAAAAAAAAGTAAACACTGACACTTTTAGAATAGTTCCTTTTTTTCAAAGTAATTTGGCACAACGCACAAATATAAAGTAAAATGTAGCAAAGTGGGGGAAAAAAGATCAGGTGTTTGGCATAATGTTGCCGTCTGCGTCTTCTGCAAAGTCAAACATTTGCTTTAAAATGTTAAACCTGCTTAGTGATTTATGCTCCACTTGAATAACTGGACTAATTTTGAGTCACAACTCCACCACAGCTCTCACAACGTCGCTTGGTTCATGAAACGTTGTGTGTTGTTCTAATGTGTTGAATCTTTACCTCTTCTGTAAAACCACCGACTTCAATTTCCCATAAATGCAGCACAGGTAGCCGGGATTTGTCACTCCAACGCCTGAACAAGATGTCGACATCTCTGTTGACGGCCGATAGCTGTGATGCTAGCTAGCTAGCGCCGTGGTTGAATTAAGAATATATTTCATGTAACTGTTTTCTTCTGTTGCTGCCAGGATTTTGAATGACTTGGCGCGTGGTCAAGTTTATTCACATGAGATTTTAATTTTATCTTATTTAATGGACACATCACAATTGCAAAATTTGTGTTTTTCAACATAAGCAGCATACAGACAAAGATTTGAGCACATTAGTAATGGAAAGGCACCTAGAGAGAGTGAGAACGAAGTTTTAACTCGTTAGAAGTAAGGATCAGATTGTGTTGTTTCAGAAAGCTGGTGTTTTTGTGAAATAACATGTTGAGGCAGAATTAAAGTGCTTAAAAAAATACAGAGTATGATTAAAAATGACCCGGGAGTTCGCATAAATGCATTCCAGTCAGTGTTGTTCCTCGTTGCCATCTGTTCTCTTTCCGTGTTCTTACTCAGCAACAGACTTTCGGAGCGACCGACAACCAGAACCTGATGTTTTAGCTGCAGGTTAAGGTCTAAAGACTCAACATGTTTCTGGCAGCTGCCAGGATGGAGCGACTCAACTCTGACAGCCTCCGGAGGGCTTCATGACATCGGTGGTGGAGGAATAATGCAGCATGTATTTTAGGCATGAACTTTGCTCATTTGTGTTGTCTTTTACTTACACTATTCATAATTGTTATCTGGATAAATCTTAGCTACCGTCAGCACTTTGACATTTGAATTCTTGTGCACACGCACATAAGAATAACTGACTATTGCTGAACAAGCAGGTATCACTGCACTCAAGTGTGAGTTAAATGTACATCTACAAAAGTGTGATTGCTATCTTCCATCTAGTCACTGTCTGAACCTGGTTATCCTTTCATGGGTTGCAGCCAGCGCTCATCAGACTGGAGGCAGGGTGGGTTTTTACGCCCTGGACAGGTTGTAAGTGCATCACAGGGGCCAGACACACACACGCACACACACACACACACACACACACACACACACACACACACGCACACGCACACGCACACACACACACACACACACAC
>CAEGAF010184314.1:0-15625 GCA_903067075.1 Micropoecilia bifurca
CGACAACTGGACAAAATGAATCAAAGAAGTGGTGAGAAAACATGTTTCTTTTAATTGAAACAGTACAAACTGTAGCTTACATGCATTTGTAAAGTAAATAAAGTGAACTAAGTACCTGCTCTGAATAGTTTGATACCTTTTTAACCTTGACACTTAACATCTGAAGGAATCACTCTAAGTCTGATGACCTAATCACTCTCCCAGCGAACCAAGCAGTGAGTGAGCAAGGTGACAGTTGGATGTTACAATACTTGTGGATGAATATCGATTTTTTTTCTAGGAAAGAAAATATTGATATACATCGCAAAATCGATATTATTACACAGCCCCATCTCATTCACTCATTTTGAATTGTTTTTGTAAGAAATTGCAAAAGTATTTTTTTTCTTAAAGTCAGACTCACTGAGACCCATTGCAGAAAATAAACTATCGGCGTGTCAGTCCAGAATAAATCTTAGAAGGAAAACCTCAAGTTCCCTTTGCTTCACTTGAAAAGTCAAAACCTTGTTCAGACACTGCGAAAAGAACCTCCGGGAATATAAAGAATAAGGGACTTTCTGGCATGCCACTCCCAATGAATGTCAACAGGGTCACATGGGTCTGTTGAGATGTAAATCAAAACCTAAAACGATCACCGCAAAAAAAAGAAGAAAGAAAAATTCAAGGACTCTTTTGGTTTCAAGAATGTTCTTTTTCACATCCAAAGCTTTGATTCTTCTCTTCCTTTCAGCTTCATTCTGTGAAATCGCCACTACTTTGATTCAATCATTATGAATAAAGATCTTTTCAAGGTCATTTATTATAAAATTTTAAATAAGCCCATGGAAATAAAAAGCCGTTCAAAGCGAACCCATTTAGATACTCAATTTCATCATTTAATTTCTACTCTAGTTAGAGGGCAGGAAACACTTTGAATGTGTCGGCTGACCCATCACTCAGATGGGATCAGATATGGTCTCATTAGGATTGGTCTTTAAAGGCTGCTTTGTCTCCTTTCACATAATAAAGAGGGTTGTTGATGAACTGATTCGTTGTTACAGGTAAAAAAAAATGTCTTGTGCCATTCATCATGTTGTGAAATCTAGCACAGCTCCCGCAGAGCTTGGTATGTTGCCCGCTGCTCCAAAGGGGAGAGATTCTGGGTTCCTGCTGCTAATGTGTCCTGGTTTTGGGACAGATCTCTTCTGGCAAAGAAGGGCAGCTTTCCATCTACTCTGAGCTGATCCTCACTATTGTCAAATATTTCTATTTGTCAGACACAGCACTGACATCTGTGATGGTAAAATTCCCTAATGTTTCTGTTCCTGGTAGAAAAGCAATGCACTAAAGTCTCGAAAATGTGGTTTCAGGTTATTTAAATTCAACATAATTGAAAACTGAAAAAGCTGAAAGCTCAAATTGAATCAAGATGTATTTTAGCAAAAGCCAACTGTGTTTTCAGCTGAATTAAAACATATTACATGTGGAATAATATGTAAAAAAAAAAATTTTCATTTCACAGAAATATTTTATTGATAGTGAATGTAATTTAATCAAAATCTAATATCACTGAATCAAACAGGAATAAAATAATTGAATTTGAATTACACAAAAAGTCTGATTTTGACAGTTCAGTCTTAGGACAGATTCATGGTTCATTTATTTACACAATAAAAACATCTTGAAGAAATTTTAGTGGAGGTGAGAACCTGTTAGTCATCAGGTACTTAAAGGAGAAACAACCTTTACAATCACGTTAAAACAGTGAATCATTATCAGTGTATCTGGACTTACTTTTAAAAAGATCTGGAATGATCTAAGCCAGCAAATTGTCTACAACTTTCAGTATTTCAATCGAGCATTACTCAAACTTTAACAAAAATGTGCACAAGTATACTGAAAAAAAGGATTAATACAGAACTCCACTACCCGATTCCTGAAGAGTGATTCCCATCTCCTTCCTTGCCCTGATCACTTCCTCATATAAATCAACATGCAGTGACTTTCTTACTCCCCAGAAAGCACAGAATGTTCCTTGCATACAGATATATATATTTTTGCACTCAAATTCTCTTGTGCTGGTTGCCTTTCTGGATGATGAGCTGCCACTATGTTGCCTACACCCTACATCTGTATAGCTACAATTTTCTGTTTGGTTAAATTGGGGTTTATGGTAGATACACAAAGTAGTGCAAAATTATTATTTGGATAAACAATAATACATGGTCTTCAAGAGATTTCACAAATAAAACTCTGAAATGTGTCTGTCTGTAGCCTCCTTTGCTTCCTATACCCCTAAATTAAACAAAGTGTAAACTATTCTGCTAAAAATTCACCTAGTATATAAATAAAGTGTCTGGAGAACCACAGCTACTTTAGGAAAACGTATAGGACAAAGTAAAAGACCTTCTGGGCATCTATAATTAGTTGTAACAATAGACTTTATTTGAGAAATATTTATTTCAGTTGTAAAAGTAATGCAGAGATAATACTGTAGGGTTGTTTGGTTTTTATTAATGTGAATAAAATATTGCCACGTGGACATCGCCATGTTGTTTAAACTGCGTTGCATTTTGGGAAAATAGTGAATGCTTGGTCTGACTGCGCTCGTCTAGCCAAAACAGCAACGAATAACATCGACAGGCCTTTTCGATTTTAACAGGAGTGCTTTGAAATTGATGTAACATAGAAATCGCAAGTGGTATAAAAAATGAGGACCAAACAAAGCAGGAGGAAAGAGTTGGCCTTAGAAGCCAATGTTTGTGTTGCTGCCAACTTCAGCTCGATAAATGAAATAATGAAGGACACTTGCCTCTGGTTTGACTGTGAGATCTGGCAAGTTGTTATGTAGCTCTGTGTCCGGTCCGTGGTTCCTCTGATGTTTCTCCCAGCGTCTTTTCCTCGTTAGCCGGCAGCGGAGTTTAGGCACTTTGTGGATAAAACTGTTTGCACACCATTTGGTTTTATCTTGCCAGGTGAGGCGGTTGGCTAAGGAGTTAGCTAGCAGCGGTGGTGGTTAGCATGGTTAGCCACTTTAACAAGAATGATGTAGAACGCAGAGGTAAAGTATTGCACACTTTTACTTTATTTCACGTTGACCATGCGAAACCAGATATCCATGGCACTAAACTTGCATTGTCTTCTAAAAAAGGAGAAAAGTAACATAAGTTACGCTGCTCTGTAACTCATCACCGTCTTTCTGATTTACCAAAAAAACTGGGGCAAATTCTTTTACTCTTCTCCATTATGGTGGATTGCAAGCAACTTCGAGGTGCACACCGCCACCTACTGTACACGAGTGTGTAGCGACATTTCTTTACATCTATTAAATTCTATTTATTAACCTTGTATTTTTATGAAAAATAAATAATCAAATTCTTACTCGGTGGACAACGACAAAAAAAAAGAAGAGACGCCCCCTAGTGGCGCTACCTACTCAATTCTAGGAACTAAATGACTGTTCAAGGGTCAATGACCACCTGCCAGATTCTATATCAGTTTTTGTGTTTTTCTCGGTAGATTCCAGTGCAGAACAGACCCAACCGCATCCTCAACCCAGCATGCACTGCGCAGGTGAAAAAAATGGTGACCTCCATGGGTGAAAAATATAATAAAAATATATATTTTTAAAAGTAATGAGATTTTATGTATCACAAACAGCAGTTTTCATTTAATACGAAAATTACAACATAATTAGGCCAACATGTTCAACTAATCATGGATCACTTTATAGATTGGAGACTTTTGTGCACTACTGTGTGTCAATTCTCTTTTAATTATAGGCACTGGCACCTGATATCTTTATGGAAATCAACAACAGCTTTAAAATACTTGGGGTTGCCTTTCATGGGGACTTGCAAAGTGAAGTCATCTAATATTTATGTCCCATCTAATTGCAAGCCATGATTACAACCTTGGCCTTAAGAAAGGCTTTTGAATAAATTGAATTAATTTGGCAGCCACGAGATGTGCCTGCATGCTGATTCACGGTGCTTCACCTTTTGGTTGAAATGAAATACACTAATGATACATTTAGACCAAATTATTTACTCCTGAAAAAAAGTAATCCAAATATACGTGGTATCTAAATCAGTGTCATTTCAAACATCCCTCTGACTATGGAGACGGAAACTCAAAACACTCATTCGTAACGCCGCAGGTACCAAATCTTTCCTCATCTTCTCTTTATGTCTGTCTTCACTTCCTTTTTCTTGACTGCTCACACATCCAAGAAAGGCACTGCATGATCCCACCCCCGCCACCGTTCGTTGGTCTTCCAACATGCAGCTGGGGTCACGGATGATTAAAGCTGTGGCAGGTGGACTCCACTTTGAAACCATCAATAGACCCCTGGGAGCGGAATGAAACAGCAAACCCTCCATCTCTGTCAGCCCCGGGCTCTCTGTGGCGCAGAGGGAAAGGACATGCAGAGGGTGAGAGGGCAGACTCCACCTCTGGATCCTTGTCATCCACTGTTGTGTTCAGCTGAAAACAGTGGATGAGTTATGGAGTGGAGGAGTTATGAAGGGATTCCTGGTGGGATTTAAAGGCACATTCTGTCTGTCTGCAAACCCGGTCAGAAGTTTGCATGTCGTCATCGTTGACGATTTATGCCGTGTTACGTTTGGCCACTTAAATACGCATTTGAACTTTTCTTTTTCCAGGGTGGGATGATCATACCAAGCAACTTCAGTCAATATAATGAACAAGCATCTTTTTGGACTAATATGAATTTATTTCATCTGTAGTTTTTAAGCAGGGCATTTGACTTCTCTTTTTAGCAGAAATGATGGGTCATTTTAAGCTGGGCCTCCCTTCTAGGCCTTGGCAACTAATTTCAAATTGGGCTGCCATTAGGTCTATTACACTAGCCCAATGTTGAACCTGAGGAATGTTTAATGAAAGATTAAGCAAATTTAGCAAAAATTAAGCCAAATAGGTTTTAGGGTGTCAGAGTGACTCTTTCAAATCCAGGAACATTGTACCAACTATTAGGCATGGTGAGAGAGTGTGGTATAATGCTTACAGTGGTTTGCATTGCAGAATGTGGGTGGAATATAAAAAACTTGAAGACAGGTGAAGGTTCAACAAGTCAGTGATCCCTAACAAATAACAAAACAGTTTTTTGAAATGGAAAAAGATGACTGAATTAATCCCAAACTGATATGCCATGTCAGTGATGGTTGTATGGAAACTTGTCCATCTATTAATCGATCTATCAATCTACCCCAGTGATTCAGGAGCTGGTCTTATGATGTAGGTAAATCCACCAATGGGTTTAACTGGTCCATGTGGGAGGCCCATACATCCCTCTCTTTATCCTAACGCTCCTGTCATTTCAGTGGATCTTAAGGCATCCATAGGCCAAAGGATTCTGGATTTACCCAGAGCTCTCCTCCCAGAGACGCATGATAATCAGAGTCAGAGATGTCCTCCACTGGCTTCTTTTGATTAAGAAGAACAGCAGCTTTGAACTGAGTTCCACCTCAGTAAAGACTGCGAGGCTGTCAGATTCATTAAAAACATGTTTTAGTGTAGCACAACAGTAATAAAAACAAGTGGTAATAAAAACAAGTGTAAAAAAATATGTTTTATAAAACAATGAAAATATCACAAGATGCAGTGAAGTAATATATGAAAACACCGAGTAATAAAGTTAAAATAAAACTGAAATACAAAAACAGCTAACAAGTTTGTTGAAACTCAACTGAATTAATTAAAACGTTTTAGAAATAAACTCGAACTCAAACTACAATGGTTGTGGGCTACATGAAGCTGTCCATGGTGCTGAAAAACCTTTTGAAAAAAAACGTGTTTTCTCTCCTTTTTTTTCTAAGCAAAAGCTTAGTGGATTTTATTTTTACTCACTCTGCAGCACCTGATTAAGAAGATCCGAGGCACAAAAGTCCCTACAAAGACAAAGGTACAATAAAACCAGAAAAGAGTTGCTTATTCTGCTAAGAACCCGCGTAGTTTGGAAATGTGTGCAGCAGCAGCAGCACCAAAGAGTGGGATACGGACGGATCTTGCTCAGTGACTGTGATGACCTTCAGCTGGGCGCGGCTGCTCTTATCGTGTGCTAATCTGCAGCAGTTTGGCATTACGGCACAATTAAAATGCGTATTCAAAGCGAGCTGTCAGCATGGCGGCTCGCCGCGCTGCTCGGCACCCTGTAGTGGGAGAGGGTGACATCTGTGACTCCGCGCCAAGGGAGCCGGGCAGGCGCGCCTACTTGTTCTTTTCGGCGCTGCTTCCAAAAAAACCCACCGATTAATTACTCCACAGATTCAGGACAGTATATTTTTTTTCTCTCTCTCTTTCTCTCGCTCTTGATCGGGTTTGTTCAGCTTGAATTTCTATACACTCACATGCAAGGTAAGATTTTTTTTCTTCTTCTTTTCTTGTTGTTTGTCCTGGAATGCATTGAGTCTTAAGGCGTTTTACACGAAACAAGGAGTGTTTGTGATCTGAAAGGGATCATCAGCGCGAATGGAAAAAGATCAGACTCCAGCCTAAATGAGACTGAGGAATCTAAACTCTCTCCGATCGTTTTGGAAACTTGCACGTCTGTAGGACACGCGTTTTCTTTTGGATAGCTTTGCTCTTTCTATTTTTATGTTTGGAAAAGAACTAAAACTCACTTTCACTTTACTCATAGGGATAACACGCAGTTTTAACACCGTGAAGCGTACAACTGTTGTGGGCTGATCGCCGCTCACGTTCATACTGGAACGGATCCGCTCCTATTGGACTCTGCTGCTTGAACATGACTGATGATCACAGACGCATCTCTGCGTTTTCCTGTAAGTCCTATGTGCTCCACAGACTTAATACATAAAGACATGAAATAATAGCCACAAATAAACAATCATGAATCAATATAAAAAAGCTAATAATTTAAAAAAAAAAAAACTAAATTACGTTTGCAAGTTTGAAAAAGAGCAAACCTAAAACAAAGTTTAGTATCACAGGTAAGCAGTACTCCGCGCTCATTTTGCACAGAAATGTGAACTAATCACAGCAGTCTTTTGAAGAAAGGAAAGGAGTTTAGCCTCAAACTGCCTGTCGCTATTATCTTTAGGACCCGGCGGAGCGTTCAAGTGAAACTGGACATTGTGGCTCCATTTCAGAGATACGCTTATCTCTCTCCTCTGTTCGCAAGTCGCCTGGGCTGAGAAACCTGGCAACCTGTCCCTGAAGAGTCGCTCTGCTTCGGGATGGACTTCCATCAATCTGGGGACGACGAAGTGACTCCCATCAGCTGATGTGGCTGCTTGAGGGAGCCGGGGTTCTTTTTTCATCTTCTTTCTGAGCGCCATTCCGATGAACACAGCGCCAATAAGCAGCAACGCTGCGCAAAGTCTTGATTGGACCACAGTCGATGTTCGGAAAAGTCCCGAGTGAGCGAGAGAAAAGATACGACAATCGGATGAAAATACGCTTAGATAGTGACGCCGAAAAGTTGAAGGAAAGTTGGAGCGAACGGAAACGTCGCGAGTGTCCGGGTGAATTCACGCGTTATGCGTCAACGTTACTTCTTTTCTTTTGCCACGAGATCATTTTGCCACAGTTAGAGAAAAAAAAAGAAAAAAAGACACTATAGGAAAGGCTTTCAGCTCCGAATGAGGATCCATTAAGCAAATACTGTGAATAACTTGTTGAACAATCAGCTCGTCCCGGGAGCGCAATTAAATGTGAGTATTGTTTTGGCTGTCTTTGCATGTTGTGGCTTTTACAGTGTTGCTTTGTGGAGATGATCTATTTTTAATTGGGATTCCGCTTTTATAGTGAGTTTGTTTTTTAAAAGACATACAAAAATAATACTGAATGAGCGTCATAAAGGACAAAAGTTTAATACAAGCCAGTTATGTGTATGACATATTAAATAGTGTTGATCTAGCCTTTAAGAGTCATGACATTCCGAACCTAATTTGGTATTAATAGCCGTCAACTAATCAGTTATTTAATTAAATAAATATTGCTTCAACACCTGTTGCACAAATGTGTAAATGTGTATCTGGACTCTGCGGAAAATCTGAGAATAAGCCAACATTAATCAAGCAGTTGATAAATCCATATCAGTTTAAGTACTAATCTAAAAAAAACAAACACTTTTTTATTTTCTTACATACACAACCTCACTGTTTTAAAGATGTACTGTATGTGTGTCGGATTTTTATAGTGTTTGTTTTTGCCAACCAGTGGCGTCACCAACGAGCCGCCACAAAGGGGAACAATGGTCACCCCTAAAACTGGTCCGTTTGGTTTAAGCAGTTTTGGCACATAGGAAAGGATCAGACAATTTATTTTTCACTGTAAAACGTATTCGTTTGTTTACTGCTTGCTAATCGTAAATGGTCAACAGAGATTTTATACATTTTGAAAAGGAACATGAAATATTCCTATAAAATATACATAGTGTTCAATTTAACATGTATGTATTGCTTATCTGTGCTTATCGTCATCTATGCACATTTTTTCAAAGCCATTTTTTAATACTAATATCAACTTTTTGGAACCAGAACTACAAGCTTCAATGCAACATTTTTTACTTATTTATTTTTATTTTATATGTTATGCATAACTTGCATGCATTACTATGGATAGTCCATCATGAACCCCCTTTTCCAGCTCCAGAACCTTGAGGGAAAAAAATGGCAAAAACACAGCTTTAGGGGTTTTACATGCGTCCACCCGCCCCTGCTGCTAATATGCTGTGTGCTTCTTTGCATGTTAGATGACCAGAAGAAGAACTTTGAATTATACATGGCAGAATATTTCAAATATAAGCTGTCTGGCTGTGGCTGCAGGACTATCACACTGTCCCCACATCACTCATGTCCCCTTGGTGAATCGTGGCTCTTCTGCAGAAAAGTGCTGGGGGAAAAAAAACAAAAAAAACCTTCCATGCAAATAACAAGTGAGCTAATGTGGCTGGTGTTGTTGGTGAAGTTAAAGGTGGAGCAGTAATAGTGTTTTTATGTGCAGGTGGTTCAGGTGCACGGACTTGCATTTGGGACACACACAGAGAGAAACAGTTAAGTGACTGAAACAGAAAAGGATGAGATCTTGAATGGAGGTCTTAGAGAGAAGGGATATTCTGAAGAAGGAAAGGGAAAAAAACATGTTCCCACACAGACGTGTTTCTGCTTGCCAATGGATCCCACTGTGACTCATATTGAGGGGTTGGCTTTTGGCTCTGAGGATGTTGGGAGAATTTATCCATTTATTGTCGCTCTCATCAGCCAGAGCAAAGCAAAGCACAACATCAGTCTGCCTAAATTGGCAGCAGATCAGAAGTGATTGCTTGGAAGTCAATGCAATCAATAAACACAATGAAAAGGAATTGTGTGTGTGTGTGTGTGTGTGTGTGTGTGTGTGTGTGTGTGTGTGTACAAGCAAAAATCCTCACCAGGTGGGAAAATTGTTGAAAGATAAACAACAGAATAAGCGCCAGGCTGTTTCATCAAGATGCTGTTTTTGTTTGTTTGCTTTTGCAAACTTTTGTGGATACTTGCAGTCAGGGATGTGACCCTTGTCACATTGAGATCAGAATCATTGAAGGGGGCAAAAGCCGTACTTAAGCAGGGCGACTATAAAAATCCGGAATGATTCTTAAGAGTCTAGCAGGGGGAGTTCGTAACCATTACGAGCCACGGGGCACGACAGGCCGTCTGCTGACTTTTAAAACACTCTGCTATGCTTGAGCTGCCCAGGGGACGGGATGCAAGCAGACACAAGGGGGTGTTTCAGGGGGTTCAGGAAAAGTGAAGTGAAAGAGCTGGTGAGAGGGGTGGGTGAGGGATCGAGGTGAGGTGGCTCTTCCTCTCCCTGCATATGGAGAGGTGCTTAAATATTTATGACTTTTAATATAGAATCTGACCTCGTATTTTTTTTCGCTGTGAAATTATGGCATTCCCGAGCCGCTCGCCGCATTTTGAGCAGTGTCACCAAGGCAGAGATATGAGAAAAGTGGAGAACAGGAGTAGAAGACGATATTTGGTAATATCAAACTCTGAACAGAGGCTGTAATATGTTGTGCTGTCTTTACACTATACCTGCAGAAACGTGTGCCTTAGGGTAAAGTGACGATGCTAAAGTTAAATTTGAACTGTTATGCATTTTAGATTATTATATTTTTCATAAGCCTGCATTACTTCATGAAAGTTTTGTGAAGATGTCATTACTCAACGTGGGAAAGATTAACTCTTAACTTCTCATGGCGAATCTAACTGCTGCCTCTTATTAATCCTAAATGTTTCTTTTAAATAAGAAGATAAGTGACCATCCCTACACACAGCTGATACCTAATTTGACATGGAGCATTGTGAACGTCAGCATTAGGATTATGAAGCAGCCTGAGGAAGTGTGAAGAGATGTTTGCATGTTGAAAATGAGAAAGGCCAATCCTGTGGCGCATCTCCGATGATCACAGACTGACGTTTATATTCATTGAAAATAATGCAGCATGAATAAAACTCCCCATGAAACTTACTTTCATGGGGAGTTTTATTCATCACTCAGAGTTCTAGCTGTGTTATCAAATTTCTAGCAGGCCTCTTGTTGGTTGTCCTCTCGCTTGACAGGAGCTATATTAAAATAAATTTTCTTTCGGCTTTCTTTGGCTGATTTTCTCCCTTTTAGAATGGAGGCTGCTGTCCTTAAATCCTGTACGGATCGACATGTCTAGCCAGCTGTCACTAGTTCATGACTCAAATAAAGATACTTCATTGCGGTTCACGTTTGAGTTGGTTTTGGGTTTTGCTACTTCCTGTGTTGTTTAGTTCCTTTTCTTCGATTAGACTGACCATGTTTTTTTTTGTTCTTGTGTCCAGTTATTCCTTGTTCATCTAGTTTAATTATGAGGTCTTGTTATTCTTTAGTGTTAGATTCATTTCCTAGACTTAGAGCCTTGTGTACTCTCGCTTGCCCCTTGTGCCACTTTTTCACTCTCTCCCCTCACACCTGCAGTCAGTTAGCCAATCAGCCCAGGTCCATTGTTCCATCTTCACTCTCCCATTGCTTAAACACTTCTGCTCCTCACTCTCCTTCCTGGTTCCTCCTGTTATGCCTTGTTATCCCTGCTGTAGTTTCTGTGCCACTCTTTATTTCCTGGATTCCTGTGTTTTTTATTCTACTCTGTCTCACTGCATTCTCCTTGTCTCCATGTTTTTTGTTGTTGTAAGTTCTTGTTCTTCTTTTTTTATTAAATCCTTCAACATCCATGCTCCCAATTAATGCTCTGCACATTTTTAAGTAATTCTCAGTATAAAGACAGCAGGTCTGTTAAGACTTTGAAAATGTGACAGGCAATGCTCTGGTCAAATACAGACAAAATTGAACCTTATGGCCAAAATGTTTAAATGTGTAGAGACAAAGTAAGGCTCCACATCACCCTAAGCACATCATGCCAATGAATCGGGCTGGAATTATTATGCTAGGAGGATTATTTTATTCAGCAGGGACAAGAAAGCTAATCAGAGTCTATTGGAAGATAGATGGAGCTAAAAACCAGCAAAGCAGGAAGAAAACATTTTAGACTTGAACACTTGACCTTAAAATGAAACGATCTATTAGGTTTTCCAACCCAACCTTTAAGCAGATTACATATATTCAGTCGGCTAAGATAACTGATGAATTATTGTTTCAACAAAATCTCTGGTGGCATGATTATTGATACTGCTGCTGTTACTATTTTTTACCGTCTCCTTGTACAAACCACTCTTAGTCTTTTATTAAGATTGGAGCACAGTGGGATGAGTTCATTATTTTTCTGTGCACAATCTCACGACATCATCTGGAGTTTTGGGTTCTCACCAACGCTTTGCTCTTTCAACATACCACACAAGTTTCATTTAGGATTTAGGTCTGACAGACTCATAGCCTAACAGATTCCCAACTACAGTGGGCAGAAGGTCATAAACTACTTTTCCACATCTTCATTCTTTGTTTCATGCTAACCAACCTGGAGTCTTTGTTGCCAAAAATGCATAATCTTAGTCTCATGTGACCAAATGCCAAAAGGTAGGGCAGATTTTTGAATTTTTTTTTCTGGGATGCTTTCTATAACTAGATTGATTGCAGAGAGCACATGTTTGTTGCCATGGCTATGTTGCTATGTGTTTGCCCTGGATAGAGTTTTTCATAGCCATCTTACTGTCCTTTCATGGCATGATGACAGGAACATTAGGTCTTCAGGCAGCATTTCTTAACATGTTAATTTTTGTTCTAACATTAGATGTGGACAAGTTTAGCTTTTTAAATAGATGTCACATGTGCCAACAGTTAGTGTCTTTGTTGAAAACTGTTCATTTTTAGCATCTGATTTTTTTCCAAATGAAAATACAATTCACATTTAAATTTTTCTGTGTAACAATAAGCTACTAAAATCATAAATGTCTTTGGCACTAAATACATAGAACTTATTTTCATCACAGCAAAATGACCCTGAGGATAACTTCACTAGTCCAAATCTCCTATTTCAGAGGCAGTTGTTCTTGTTCATGCACTCTTTATGTTAAGGTTATATAGGTCTCTGAAGACTCCTGCGAGTCACCTTTGCCTGACGAATTACATCATCTGACTGATGGCTTGTGAAAGCTGTGAGAAACGTACAATACCTGAAATAAACCATTTCTGTCTCACTGTTTTACTTTAATGCATCCCAAATGCGTCTAACGGGGCTTAGACAGATGTTGCTCTGCACAAAGGCTGTCGAAGGAGTCGGAAAAAGCTATAACTTAAACTCAGGGACTTGAGACATGGAAATAAGGCTTTTTGTATGAAAATCTTATGGAGATTATGCTTTACGGAGCAAGTTTGATTTAAATTGTATGCAGTGGTCATTACTGAGCATTACATGCAGACAGAAGAACCTTGCATTGTGTTTTACCGCCCTATGATTATGTGAGGATAGGCAATGAGGATTTTATCTTTGTGGTATTTTAGTGTGCTAACATTTTCCAACTGTCTTTTTTTTCCGTCTCCTGTCTTTTAGGATGCTGCCAGTGGCAAACACCACAACTGACGGGCGATCAAGATCAGAATCTGCTGACATATGAGAAGTGTTGCTCCTCTCTAAACATCACATCTGACCAATTGTTGACCTTTTCATCAGTGATCAGCACTGTTGAGGGAGCTCACTTGTTGGCACATCTCATCAGCCAGTCAGATGCGCTGCCAATCAACGCCAGAATAACGACGTGGACGCTAATAGTTGCCTGAATCTGCTCACACACACACGAGTTCAAGATGCTTCCACTGTTCCGAAATGCTTCATCACACCATTCAGACCCTCAAGTGATTTAGATCCTTCCCTGTGGTACAGCAAAGAGGCAGTTGCAGCTTTAAAGACAAAAAAAACAAACTTAGAAGAGGAATTCTAAAAAAGCCACAAAGAAAAAGATCAGCAATGTTTTGGCCTATATTACTCACCCTGCAGGCTGTGTGCACCAGTGTGACACCTGCTATGCAACATTACCCTGCAGCCTGGGGACACTATGACGTGTGCAAGTCCCAGATCTATACAGAGGAGGGCCTGGCATGGGACTACATGGCCTGTCAGCCAGAAGCCACCGACATGACGAAGTACCTGCGAGTGGCCCTCGACCCCCCAAACATCACGTGTGGAGATCCGCCTGAGACGTACTGCGCTTTGGTGAGTCGTAACCTCGCTTGTCCCCTGATGGAGACAAATGAGGCTGTAGGCAGGATCACACAGCATATTGGGTCAGGGATAGAGAGCGGAGCCTATGAGGCAATATGGTGCCGTGGAGTCAGAGATTAATGTGTATAGACCCGGTGAGCAATAGGAAACAAGTTCTAAGTGCAGCCAGAGCGCACACACACGCATGTTTCCGCATGCGTAAACACGGATTAAAGATGAGTTCAGATACATTGGCAAATACTGACAGATGTAAGTAATTTAGAGGTCTTTTATGTAACTTCAGGCACAGTAAGGAAACATAACCACAAATGTATAAGTTGAAACTGTAAACTCACAATGCATTCACAGCTGTAAACGTATGTTTACATTAAATACTTGATTTATTTTTTTTGTCAAACTTTACTTAGGATTTAGATTTTCTCTATTTCCAATCGGTTTTATTACATTCTGTGTGAATTTACACACTTGGATTTTATTACCTGCAACATATAATTTCATGGAAATTAGAGGAAGCACTGCAGGAACGTAAAAGAAACTCCTGTAAAAGTTTTTGCCGTGATTTTTTTTTTTAACTTAGTGATTACTCAACCTCTTATGGGTTGCTCTTTGACAATGAGGAGGTGAATTATAACCTTGTCTTTTCCTAAAATGTAGAGGTTGTTGCCCATGTTTGGGGGTTACTTTCTTGGAGGACACTTTCCAAAAGTTACAGGTTACGGTCCTGAAATAAAGGGTTACTTTACTGAAATGTTTGTTACATTTCATAACTTGGAGGTGACTCTTTGATGAACTAGCATTTTACACAATTTAGAGCGTAGTGTCTTTGATTTTCCAGATTCATTTTCAGGTTAATGCAGGTGATTTTGTTACTTCCAACAATAGGTCGGCGTCTCTGGATGCTCAGAACAGTGTTTTTCAACCTTTTTTTGAGCCAGGGTAATTTTTTTTAATTGAAAAAATCACGAGGCACATCACCAACCAAAAATGTAAACAAAGATACTCTGTAGCCCCTTATATTACATACATAGTCATTCTTATCAGTGTCTTGAATAGGTATCAAATAAACACAAAAATTTATTTTTATCATTTTACATTTCTTATTTCAAATTGCACTTAACATGTCCACTTCAAGAATACACCTGAGCAGCCACAACACTGTTGTGTGTGATGCATGAATGTAGAAACATTCATGCATCACTAATTCTCTTGTTTTAATGTAAAATGCTCTGTACCTGCTGCCATCTAATGATAAGAAAATTACATGATTACGCCGCTAGTCACTACTACAGCAAAGACACTCAGATATCATTATTTGCAGATAATTAATTTGTTTTCAAAAAAATCTTTTAAGACCAATTACCATATTTTCTGGACTATGAGCACACCATACTATAAACCATACCTTCAAATTTTTTTAAATCCCCCCTGGAAACTTGCATATATCAGCCACACTGGGCTACAGGCCGCTGGTATCTCTGCCGCTCTCGGTTTCCCATAAAGACCCAGCAGAGGGCTGGATCTTTATAGCTGCTGGATATATTAAGGATGCAGTTCTCCGTCTCCAAATCCGGTTTTGTTCACACTGAGTTTACGAGCAGCGGCTCTATTTCCATCCTGTACTGCCAGATCAATACTCCTCAACTTAGAAGCTGCATCATTTGAGTTTGAAAACATTTCTCCGTTGTGCCTGGTGCTAGCATGTGCTTGTCCTAAATGAAAATTAGCGCATTCTTCTTTGATTTCCAATTTTGACTTCCAATGATTCTCTTCCTGCTAAAGAGCCCCCTGGTGGTTGGAAAAATCCACAGAAAAGCCACATGTTCAAAGTGTAGGAAAAAAGTATCAGCTTATAGTCCGAAAAATACGGTATGTGAACTTGGATAATTTCCACGGCACACCTGAGGATCCCTCACGGTACACTAGTGTGCCACGGCACAGTGGTTGAAAAACACTGGCTTAGAAGTCCCTTACCAACAGTTG
>CAEGAF010184330.1:0-46432 GCA_903067075.1 Micropoecilia bifurca
CACAGGCCAAAAAGACCCCATAGGACTCCTTCTTCAGCTTGACAGCATCCCTCACCGAAGGTGTCCACCAACGGGTTCGAGGATTTCCTTGCACTTTGTCTTGTAACCTTACTTTAATTAATGGCATGTTGTCTTGTCTTTCCTATTTTGAGGAGCGGCTAAGAGTCATTAACCTCCGTTGTGACGTCATTGTAATGCTCAAAGAAGATACAATTAATGCAAAGTGTTTTAAATAGTAAGACATGTAACATTATCTTTACAGAAATTAGTACAATTATTTGATTTTGTGATTTTTAAAGAAAAAATGTTAATTAAGAAAAAGTGATTAAATTAAAGGTTAGATTTTTCACATTTTTCACTTTAAATTTGCAGATTGTTGTGAATGTAAATATGTGATTAGAGTTGAGTTTTCCGCTTTTCAGTCAAAGGCATCCCTTGTTATTATTAAAACCCATAGTGAAGGTCATATATTATTTTTATAAATCAATAACGTGCCAAACCAAGAGCAAAAACCCACTTCCTACCCTCAATAGTCTTTCAACAAATAGCACATTTATTAATATTCTGACCATTTTGATCCAGAAATAGTCATATGACCAGGAAATAGTGACACTCTGCGACTCAGTTGGATTTTTTAGACTCCTAAAAAAATTTTTATCTTCGCTAAGACGGATATTTGAAATTGGTTTTAGTTTATATTTTGACTTAATTTCTTGATAAACAACTTAATGTGACTATATTTAATGCCAGTTCATTTTCTAATCAGCTGTATTTTGTTGGCGCTTCCAATCTAACGTGGATATCCACCTTCAACGAGGCCCCATGGAGCCCCAGAGGCGAGATAAGGTGTGTGTGTACCTCCCCACCCCCCGTCTTGACAGTAATTTGAGTTTAAGCCCAAGATTTACACCACATATCAGTCTGTCACACTCCCATCCTCCGTATCACTCGCGGCCGCACTATCTAATATAGCAGCATCGCCACAAAATTAATCTTGAAAAAGATTTCTGTTGTGGCATGCCTGACAGGTTTGGAGAGGAGCTGGTGGATGTAGAGCTACTGTCAATGGAGCTTGGCAACACACACGCGAGCCTTCACGTATGCAACACATACTGTATACGCGCTCAGTGTCAGACAGCTAACTGTCACGAGTCCAGTGTGTCACATTAAAGATGTAGCCACCCTCTGGGCGTCAGGTGGCACCCGTGTGCAGACGCATAGACACAGACACGCAGACACCAGCTCAGCTGTCAGTCATCCACTGTCGAGGTGGGAGGTTTGTCCCAAATGTTTTTTTTTTTAGCACAAAAAAGTGTGAATATGCAGTGTGTGCATTTTTTAATTTTTCTTTTCATGAAGCTGTTATTTATTTCACAAATTGCATGAAAAGCGAGCGTACTTGCGTCGATATGTCGAAGTCTCAAAATGATGTTGGAGTTCCACATCCGCACGGGTAATCGTCGGATAAAGAGGAGAACAGTGACAAGAAGGCAAAGATATAAAAGGTAAATTACGAAAAAACAAAACAAAAAAAACAATGAAGAAAAGGCGTCTATAACAAGAGTGGCATCAGTGCCAGCCGGAGCGTCAGAAAGGTTTAGACAGGCGAAGGTGTGATGAGAGTTATTGAGGATGATTTGTTTTGGAAGAGAAGCTGCATATAAATGAGGAAGAGAGGGGAATTTGGGACAACAATGAGTCGAAACTAAAAGTTTGCTCAAGAAAAAACCCCCAAAAGTCAAGAGAGGTGTCTTCATCTGTCACGTCAAAGGAAAGACGAATCAGAAGTAGCTTTCATATCGGTTTCATATCAACTTCAATGCCTGTTGTCAGCTTCTTACTGCTGAAGTTATATGACGCCATACGATCAAGCTAGTCTTTCTATCCTGGGAGAAAGTGAAAAAAAAAAAAAAGATAGCCTGGACCAGTCTGAATGCTAATAGCTACTTACTTTACCCCAACTACCCCCCACACCCCCTGAGACCCCCGGTATTCATTCAGCACTGCCGATTGAGACGATGAATGAGAGGATCCCACACATTTAATCACAGGCGTTCTAGTTAAAACATCCACCCCGATTCACTGAGTTAATCCATCAGCCCTGACCGTGTTTGATCAATGGATGCATTTGCTGAAATCATGGCATGAAATTGCCTCCCCACCCCCCATCAACGCCTCTAGTGGGACCTTTTTCTACTAGCTAATTTTTAGCATTTGAGCCCTGAGCTCTTGTCACTGGCAATTCCATTTGGTTGTTTGTTTTATTTTGCTGTGATGTGAGAGAACAAGAGGGTTGAACACAGATCGCCTGTGAAAAATATCTTTGCATGCTGAAACTAAAGAAGTTAATTTTACTAGGAGTAAAACACAGAGACCCAGCTCCTGAACAGTGGACCCTCGCTAACATCCCCTCTCTGCAAAAGACTTTGAACTTTGCGCAGCATAATCAGGCAAAAATCCTTTCTCCTGGCAACTGCCGAACCCAGACTCTTCCGCTGGATTGCCAGACAGAGAGGAGCGATATGATTCGTCTCTTCAGAGGAAAATGTCTTCAACTTATGCTCTTTTTGCACTATTATGAGACAATATTAAGGCCACGTGAAGTATGGAGAGGTACCGATACTGTAGAGAGTGGGAGACCTTCGCACCTCAGCATTCACCAGAACCACGCAGTCATTTTATGATTCCTACCACTTTGTGGCTGAGTTTCTGTCATTTCCAATCTGAAGAGCATGATGGCCTGAAATATAGTCTCGTAAGGCACAGCTATAAAAATAGGTTATGATATTTCAAAAGGTTGTACAAAATGTGTCCACATGACTGGAAATGACAGTAAATGAAAACTAGAAATGGTAATTAATTTTACTCAGGAACTGTTGGTTTATTGTTATTTTTTGTATTGGTTTTTTTATGTTTGACTAATTTTCAGCCTTGACTATGTGCCTTACATAAATGTTTTAATTCACGAGACGAAACTCACGCCTCAAGTAAAGTGGATAGAGTTATGTTTTAGCAAGATATCGAGGAAGTGAGCTTATAATTATGCACAGTAGCATATTTCCAGAATCAGTGATTCAATTTTCCACTTCCATATTGTAATTTGGAAGTTAATTTCACTATCGTGTTCAAAACTAGTATATCTCTATAGTCCAGATCGGAGCACTAAATCGGATTACTGAATGAGCCGTTTACTCTGGCTTTGATTTAAGATGGAATAAGATGATGAAACTATTTCACCAAAGTATTAACCTCTAGCCTATTTCCTTGAAGGTGAAAAATGACTCTGCAAACTCGTTTTGCTTTGTTTTCAGCATTCAGCTTGAAATGCAACCGTTAGTTGAGAAATTTTAACTCCCTCTGTAGCTAAAAAAAAGTTTACATTTTATTATTTTTTATGTCCCTCCTGGTGAACTTTTGAACTAAAACCGCCTATCTTTGAGGAACAAAGATATCTTGTCTAGTGCTGTGAATCTTCTGTTCTGACCAACATTTGAATCGTTTGATAAAAGACTTTCTTTGTTCTTTGTAAAGAACTCCAAGAAATAAAACATTCTTCTTCACACCTTCTTGGAGTAAATCAGATATCCATGCGAAGCCGCTGGCAGTCTTGTGATTTGTAATTCGCACATGACAAAAAAATAAAAAAAATAAAAACGTGGATCAGAGAAATGTCGACGTGTTCTCAGACACAACGAGCAAAAATTCGAATTTTTTTGAAATGATTCAGATTTATTGCATAACCCACATTGTAGCACTAGAAAATCATATTTAATAGGTTAAATGTGATTGGAGGGATTACAAGCATCTTCTTTCCACAACCTCTGCCCTTCATAAAAGGTGGATGTCTCCAGAGTGCTTTAATTGTTCCACTATTTGAAAGATTGACGACGTTAAAATGGCTGCGTTGGAGCGTTTTATTAGAAATGGCAATGGGTTTGGTATGGGTAAGGTCAGGGTTAAGACCTCATCGTTATGTACCCTCCAGCAAATTTGCAGAGACAGAACTCGCAAACAATTCCCCCAACACCTTCACCCCCCCCAAATGACCTGATACGAGAGAAGTGCTTCAAGCATTACAGGTTAAGACCTCATCTAACACCCATGGGAAATTATCGAAAACCAATGTAGTGAGATGCGCCGTGACTGATTGTGCTGGTGTGAAATAACACAGACACAAACACGTGGGAAGAGACAGCGGAGAGAAAGAATATGAAGGGAAACAGGAGATAAAGATACAGGTTTAAAAAAAGAAACGGACTCGGGAGAAAGTAAGGGAAATGTTAGAATTGACAGAGTTTTTACCACTTCAAATGGACTTTATTTTTTAACACCTACCACAGAGTGCAATACCTGAAGTTATTCTATCTGCTAGATAACCTAATCTGGGCAGTGGGCATGTCTGTGTAGGTTGGATAGACATGTCTCGCTCTGGCCGCAGTTGCTCCAATACTCTTCGGATTTTTGGATGATGGATGAACAGTGCTTTGTGAGATATTCAAAGCATTTTATTAAATTGTATCTTGTCTTTATGCTATAAAATTCTCCACAACTTCATCACCAGTCTGTCTGCTAAGGTCCTTGTTCTTCGTGATGCTGTTTGTTCATTAATATTCTCTAATAAACCTTTGAGGTCTTCACAGAATAACTGGATTTATGCTATGAATAAATGAAATGACTTCTGGCAAATGATTATGGTACATTTTATTTAGGGATGTTCAAGTAAAGTTCACAGAATGTATATGCAATAAACTGTAAATAAATAAGTAAATAAAAGGTCTCTAATTTATGCTAAAATAGCAGAAGCCATAATTTTTTTACAGTGTACACTATAATACCGCAATGCTTAAATTATGTATAATTTTTCATCTTCACACCTGTGCACCTGTTAGTGTTGTTTATTTTAACTCAAATAAAAAACATTAAATGTTGTAAAACGCAAAAAAAAGTTAAAGTCCAAGGCAGTGTCAAAATCCAAAAGTTGTTGATCATATCAAGCGAAATAAGTACAACTAAAACTCTTTTACTGAAGTACAAATAGGCAACAAGTTGCTAGAAGAAAAGTCAGTCGCAAATTTGTCTTATTTTCAAACACATCCTGTGAGTAGGAAAAGGAAAAAGGAGCTCATGTTGTTAAAGATCATAAAACCATATCTGGATATGTTCCAGTGTTACTCGTGTTTAGCACAGTTTTTCCGGCTGGAGCGCACACGGAGAAAATTAGATTTTCCTCTATTTTCAATTTGTTTATACGGTAATTGTTTGACCCCGCGCTCCAGGGTTTCAGGCGTGATTAAAATGCTGCCACTTCTCCCCTTGTTGACTATCAGACAATCAGATGATAGACCATTCTGAAAGGTCTTTTTTCACCTCTTCTCTTCTACCTCCTGGGAGTGGAAGACAAAGGAAAATACGGAGGTGGGAAATTGAGGGGAAATTGAGAGAGCGCGGTAGACGGGGAAGGAGAAGGCCGGAGGCATGAAGAGAGGGAGAGGTGAGGAGGAAGGCAGAGCGAAAACAGATGTGGCTCATTGAAGCGGCTCTAGCCCACAGTCAGAGACAAAGACCTGAGAGTATGAGTGCATGATCCTCCACTGGCACACGGGAAATTATAGATGGTGTGTGTTACGGAGAGTGTGAGGGAAAAGAAGAAGGATAGACTATTTTACAGTACTTAGAGATAGTGTTTGCTGATTTTTTTTTCCTATAGCCGAATCCCAAACAGTTTACAAATCACCAAACAAATTCATCTCAAGATGTTTTTAGAGCTATGACTTCATCCGCCTTTGTATTACAAATTCAAACAAATAGGATCAATACATCTCTGCCAGGGCTCAGCTGCTTTTTAATTTGTTTGTTTCCCACTGTTGGTGAAGGAGTTATATTGCTGTTGTCTGCCGCGTCTCTCAATATCTCCAGGGTTTCATATTTGTGAGGTATAAGATTAATTTGTAATATATTGTAAATATCAAATTTCCGCCTGTTCTGCTTTGATCCTAGCGTCGGTGATGCACAGACACACTAAAAATGACTGAGTTGGAGACAGCATCTTATAATTGCATTGCGTGGGGGTGTTAAATATGAGGAAAATACGCCCTCTTCCAGTTTTGTATAACAGCACAAACACACAACAGATGCAAAACTGATATTATTAATTTGCCAGAAAACAAAGTCGTAATGAAGAACAATGTCTCGAATGCTAAGTAAACCTTTGCTGCTTTTCTATCTATCCATCTATCCTCTATACTTACTTATTTACTTACTTACTTACTTACTTACTTACTTACTTACTTACTTAGGATTTGGTACCAGTTTTAACAAGCACGGTAAAGCATACAAGCATATATTTTACTGTTGTCGTTATCTAATAAATAATGATGTTTTGTTTACGTACTTTGATATTAAAGTTACACATTATAAAAACAAGACCAGATCATTTTTATTATATTCATGTATGCAAAACCTAAACTTGAATTAGGATACCTGTTCCTCTTACAGCGTCAGCAATGCAAACATACATATAACCAAACAAGCTAGCTCATGTTAGTTTGGAGATGCTAGAAGCTGTTTTTTGTTATTGAGCAGTAAAGGAAGGAGAGTTAACCTAGTTAGCATAACTATGATTCACTGTGCAAACACAAAGCTGTGTAGTGAAAGATTTTCACCAAGTTATTCCTAAACAACTTTTTAAAAACTGGCCTTTTAAAAAACAAGAGCTTTATGCTAGCAAGCAGCTACCTCTCCCAGTTGGGTTCTGCTTTCAGCCAAATGTAGCTTTTATCCAATTTCCCTTCTTATTTTTTAATACCCTGTTTTGTTATAGGATTTTTATTCATCAAAAAATTTAATATTTCTGAGCAGGCTGAAATGTTCCTAGAATCATTGTTCTTATTAAGCTCTTTTTTTGTCCCAGTGGGCCACAGGTGGTGTTGGACAACTAAATGCTGAACAGTTTGACCATGTTGTGGCACTTTTCTCCTTCTGTTCACATTTTCATTACACTCAGAAATAAAGAGTGTACAGCAGAATTAGCAGCACTGAGTCCCGACTGATCTTAATGCCATTTTGCCAAATTCAGCTTTTAACTGTGGAATACATTTGTTTGCATGTGTGTGTGTGTGTGTGTGTGTGTGTGTGTGTGTGTGGGTGAGTGTGTGTGTGTGTGTATGTGCGGTTTTTAAATAGCCTCATTAGGTAAGCACTGATGGATAATACCTTAGTGAAATAATTACTACCCCTTTCCTGGCCCCTTTTAACGGAGAGTAAAAGAGAGTGAGCACAGAGAAAGAGGGAAGGAAGGGACATGAGAGAGGGAAAGGAATGAAAAGAGAAAGGGGGAAAAGCTATGAAGAAGCCAGTGACAGACAGAGGAAGAGTGATGGCAAAGAAGGAGTAGGGGAGAAATTTGCAGAGACTTTATTCATTAAAAAGAGGAGCACAACAAGGGGAGATGGCATTAATCAGAGCTCTGTGCTAATGAGGCATTTACTCATTATACAGAAATAGAGAGAGGCTTAGGAAGAAAAAGACAAGAGAGGGAAGGAGAGACTGCAATGCAAATTAATAGAAAGCGAACATGGGTGAAAACAGGGAGGCTGTTGCAGAAAGGTGAAAGAGTCAAGTGTGTTTGAGGTGAAGCCCAAAACGGATCTGGAGAGTGAAGCAATGCTCTCAGAAAGTAATCGGGAGCCGCCACTGCCTAAATTCACTTTCAAAGGTTTAAAGCTCCAATGAGTAATTTAAATAGAGTGACAGCATACGAGCGTGACAGTAAAAATTACAACTTCCCCGCGTTTATGGGAGAGTGGCTGCAGGCTATAGTTTTATCACGAATGGCACAATTTCTAGGAACAAAAAAGCAATTTCATTTTGATGGCAAAACACAAGGAATTATGGCTTTCATAATGGTTTTTATGTCATATTTTTTCTCTTTCAGCATTACTTTAGAGAGCAGAGAGGCCTTTTATTCAGTTAATAGCTGATTGAACATGTTTGATGTCTGTTTCTACCATTGACATGCAATAACCTGGAATAATCCTTTTTTGCTAACTTAGTTGTTATTTTTGCTTTATTTGACACTCTTAGCTAATTGATTGAGTTTCTTTAAGACTATTCCAAATAAAAAGATCGAATGGGAACCTGATAGTACAATTTGATTTGTAACTTTAGAAGAACTATGCTGTAATAAAATATTACAAAACATTATTATAAGAAAATTCACATTAGCAAAATCACATATTATGTCCATCTGTAACCTTCAGAGCTGCATAAAAAATGACAGCTTGACTAAAATTGTGCATATTCCATGTAAAAAGCATTTTGTTATTCTTTCATAAGAGAAGTCAGTCTATCCATGATTAGCAATTTTGTCTTATATGGAACCAAAAAAAAGATGACTTATTTATTTTCCTGAACTATTGGCATTGATCAAAGTCATGTTGTGATTGTAAGATCTGCTGGATAACCACAGGCTTGTGTGCAAGATGTTTCTTTTCCTCTGCAGGGACTAAAACCACTAACTCTGATCCCAGTAACTACATGTAGACAGTGAAACTAAACGATTGTAATTGATCAAGTTGAAAAAGTTTGTGCATGTGCACCGAGTGGCCAGGTGTGTGAACTGTAACAGCCCAAAATGGCGGATTGAGATTGCTCCATTGTTGTTTTAAAATATGATCATAGATGGATGATGTATGTGACCCTTGCTGTCAGAGCAGCAACAGGTTGGGCAGGGGCAGCACTGTGTTGGTCTTTACTACATTCTGTGTTTGCCTCGATACCAAAAATCTATTTTGATACCAAATTATGTTTTTAATTATGAAAATATTTCAGTATTGGTCTAACTGATTGATTTGCTCTGGTATTTTTGTTGTCACCGTGCAGAAGCTGATACACCAACCGTAATGTACCGCTTCATCCCCACAGTTTTCAGTTTTCTGCATAAATCTTCCTGTGCCTCAAACCAGAAGCAGTTGCCTTTCAGTTGCTGACCCTTACGTGACACCAGAAACAGAAAACCTCTCTTCTCCCTCTGACTGAAAGCTTGGAAAACAGGCTTTAATAATCTCCAAACCAATCTCTACTGTTTTTCTCTTTTTCTCTCTCTCTCTGTCTCTAACCACCTACCATCATTCATCCCTTTTCCCTGACCTAATGTACATGGCGGTGCATGATTCAAATCTAATCTCAGTTATCCTTCATCATTAGAATTATAAATTCCACATCTATTTTTAGTACTAACCCCCACAATCCAGTTTGATTAAGCCACGGTTAAAGCTTGCTCTGACTTTCAGCCTGCTCTGTCCTCCCTCTCAGGATGTAATTCAACTCACCTTCTTTCTGTCTGTCTCTAACCGTCTGCCTGTCTGTCTGCCCCAGGAGTCTGACCTTGTCCTGACGTTCAACCTGTCCATGCATCGTTCCTGGTGGATGGAGAACGGCCCCGGGTGCAGGGTGACACCGATCACCCCTCCTCCCTCCTGGGCACCGGAGGACCACCGATATATATCTATATCTGACTGTCTTATGAACTTTGAGTTCATAGAAGTGGCTCATTCCTCACTGCAGATACTCCTGGCTGTGAGTATTTGTCTTAAATGAGTGTTCTCTTGAGTCTTTTTTTTTTTTTTTGGCAAATGTCTTAAAACCTACAGAAATAGGAAGTGTTTTGTAGCATGTGCTTCTGTAATTACAGTTTGTAGCAGCTCTCAAAGACTTTGCATCTTTTTGATTCTAACACCAACTTTGCTTTCTGAATTTTAACAAACAAAAACTGGTAATTAGATCATGGGGATATCGTCGCTAAAGTCTGGGAGCGCTGTTTTAACACCAATACGTAAAGAGCAGCTGGGTAAAATAGCCTTGACCTTCCTTTTTTAAAATCTCATGGCCATCCAGGGAAGGAATAATTGTTGTGAAGAGAAGTTTTTGTAGAAATCCAAAACAATTTTATTGAACGGCTTGATACATTGAATTTCTCATTTTCTAAAGCATTACTGATTACTTTGATCATCTTCGAGATACTGATAGAAATTGAGAGGGAAACAGTGTGTTGATGCATGATTTGTTACTGCACTCATCATCATTGTCATCTTCCAATTCTGGACATGTTGTTAGTACGTTCCTACTCTTGCATTTTTGAACTTTTGAACAGTTTTTCAAATGAGCTGTTTGCAGATCGGCCCGATAAAATACACACTAAATAATTTTGTGAGCAGTTGCCTTTAGGTGAATGTTGAGTTGATGTGATTGTGTTACTCTGTACAGTATTTCAAAATTCCTTAAGTTACACAGCAGCAAATCAAGCCTCGGTTCTGTTAATAGAAAGTCTCACTTTACCTCAGTTCTCCATGTTTAACTCTTCACATTTTTTTTTACATATTTGGTTCAAAATCAATTATTCCCTGTTTTCTTCCGCATTTCTTATCTGTTCCCTAACAAAAAGAGAAACTAGGAGTAGAAATGAGGCAGACCTGACACTTTTTATCTTTGTTTCCTACGTTGCCCAGCTCTTTTTTTTTTTCTTTTTTTTTAGCTGAATCCTCGCATGCAATAAACAAGCGGGTGTTTTCATTCGGTCTGTATGCATCCTTGACGCTTACAGAATGAGCGAAAGTCTTTTCTCTCTTTTCTTTTTTTCCCTTTTTCTTTCTGGATCTTTGTCCCTTATGCACCGCTGTTCCCTCTCATCATGTGCTTACTGTGTCTCTCCGTAAATCGATAGTGGTACTTATATTGTGGCTGAGTGCCAGGCTACCAAACAGCTTTACTACTGTCTCACAGTAATTGGTGTGTTGAAACACTGTCATGCTCCCTGAGCACAAACTCAGCAGTCTGACGGGTTCACTGGCTGCCTGGTTTAAGGCACATCACTAAGTGAGCGGTTAGTGTTTTATTGGGCTGCACAATGAACTGTAAGACTAGTTGTCTCCATGTCGACTAGTCAGGTGCCTGATTTCCAGATAACTGACAGGGAGAAAAATTAATAAGTGGGTGTCTGTAGGAATACTTTAGACTTCAAGAAAACTGAGTTCATGCGGGTAGAATTACTAAAAAAAGAAATCTAATGAAGATATTTGTGGATAGTCTGTATCGGAGGGAGAGATACCCACTGAGGCACAGCAGCTGTCAAGGTCCTTTCCAGAGCATGATTTTGTTTGGGTTGGTGGTCTTCTGGGCATGATGTGATGGACTAGTCTGCCTGTCTGAATGGCTCGCTGATGGTCTGATTGTCCATGTAGCTCAACCAGTTATGATGTACTCTGCCACTTCTTCAGATCCGTAAGGTGTTCTGTGTTTCTACAAGTGACAGACATTTTTCTCAAGAACTGACAAGAGATTCCATATTTGTCTTGTCTCAGATTTTGGTAAGCATGTGTACTTGTAGCAATACCGTACAGATACATCTAATGGGATGTTAATAATTTCCCAATAAAACCTGCTGTTCATGGAGTGCTAGGAGAAAGTTTAGTGGAGGGAAAAACTGTGGTAGAAAATATTTCACAAGCAACCAGATCAAGGCTGTGGTGTCCAGAGTGTAGTAAAGTTGTCCTTACTGTTAAAAGGCTTCTGTACTAGAGATAGCAGCAATCAGTCATGTTAGCTACAGGTGTGTGTTTTATTCCAAGTTCAAGGTTTAAGCAGCGGTCATCAAGGAAACTGAAGGTCACCTCATGCTGTCCTCTGCTGACAATGAAGACACCTTACTCCAGCTCACACTGCCAAAAAACTAACACTGCCTCATTTAATATCCCAATTAAGAGGTTTGTTGTGTCTATGTACGAGATCGTGTTAGGTTTTTTTGGTATACCTTTGCTTGCTTGGTCAGCAAACTTGCTTTACCTAATCCCCCCCAAAAAACTGTGGAATATTGTCAAGAGGAAGATGAGAAATGGATCCAGGCCACGTTGCATAGATGCAGTAGTGATTTAATTTTCAGTTTTTTACTAATCAGTGTGAAAATTAGCTAAAAATAAACATCTGAAATACAACACTGTGTAATGAAACTATTTATCATGAGTTTTGCTTCTTGAATTGAAATAGACAAAATAATTACTTGTAAATGATTTTCTAATTTGAGCTGTTTCTCTATACCTGGTGAATTTATATATATATATATATATCTATATATATATGTAGATATATATATATATATATATATATAGATATGGGCAGGATATTTTTTCTTCTATGTTCTGATGTTCACTTGTGCTGAACACAAGTCCTTTTGGGCCATGGCTGCTAGACTGTAACACACCGGGGACATCTTTAATCACCACATTTTTTTTTCAAGCTGTGTTTTACCTGCTAATGGAACAGGCAAGTTGATAATTAAATTAGAAAAAAAAAGACAAATATCTAAGTAGGGGCTTTCTACAGGCGCAGTGGTGTTGTAATTGCAGTGATTAACCAAAGTGGAGGAACTAATCAGTAAAATCACCTACTGTTGTTTGTGTTGTTGAAGAAAACCTGCAGACAGTCAGGCCTTCGTTGCACACGACTAAATAACCTTGACTAGAAATGATTACAAGTGCTCACAGTGGAGATGATCATCAGCTGGTTTGAGTGATTAATTTTTCTGAAAATAAGGTGCAAGTCGCAGTCGTTCAGGTTGAACTTTGTACACTGCAAAACATGTTTTAAATACAGCTTCACCTGCCCCAAGTAACATCATATTTGTAAAAAAAAAAATAGTTCAGATATTGAACAAAAAATAGTCAAATAGATTTCGGTAATCATTAAGAAACCAGATCAAGTCTCCAAAATGTTTCCTTCTCAATTATTTTTATAGAGCGAATTGTATCTTCATTTGAAGCTGGGGTCTGAGCTCAAGCACTTGGACTAGTGATTGGAATATGTTAACTTTGAAAAAGTAAAGCAAACTTCATAAGATACCCATTTCCTTTTTATATTTTACCTTTAGAGAACAAAAAGTCACTTAACTTATTCATTTGACCGTCTCCTTTTCCTCACTATTAACATAGTGGTGCAACAAGCAGTGCACAGAGTAAGACGCTCATCAAACAGCACGTTTAGAGCATATAGCACAAGTATTGCATAGACCAGCTTCATTTTAGCTAAACATCTCTGCAATGCATTAGCGTCGTCTGGTTTACGAATGAATCTAGCAACACAAAACCATGGGAGACGTGGAGCTGAGGTGGATCGAGTTGATGCTTGTTTTGTACTTTGTATGTTTTTGGTCATCTCTTTCCTGCACCTACTGTGCCTCAAGATGTTTTATACCAACTGTGTTAGTTAGTACTAGGCCTTGTGATATTTTGTATCCACTTTGGAAACAAACGTTTCTACCCAATCTACTGTAGTTTGCTTACGTGTTAATGTAAGTCCGTCAAATTTGGTTATAATCTGTTATACCGTCTAAAAGTCTGCTCTCTTTTTAAAAAAAATTATTATCTTCCTAATTTATAAAAACACCTAACCAACAGGAGATATAAAGAGATGCTCTATAGTAAAGTACATGGCCATGATATATTAGCCCAAACTTCTACAAAACGTAGGTAGCTTGCTGTAAAAGGGCAAAGTGTTGGTAAGATAGAAAGGTTGGGTTTACCTGACCTAACCTCTTTAATATCACTGTAAAGTTGGCACACAGATCCACTATCAATGCTTCATCATCACACAATCAAAACCACAAATCTGACTTACCCTTTGAAACATTGATCGTTATGGCGCTGTCACTAGCTCCTCCATCAGAAATCACAGGAGGTTTTCTCAGTCCTGGCTGAAAGTGTTTTATGAAAGAAGCTCAAATACTTCACCTCCTTCTTTGCTTATTATCACCTTTAGCTAGCTCTGGTGCCAGTGAACTGGAAAGGAATGGGCCACCTCTGATTATATGCGTCTTCTATGACATTTTTACTAGACTGGCTCCGATACATCGTTCCGACTGCACATGCCTTTCTTTATACATCTTTGCTTAATATATTGAGCAGTGAAGGTTTATACAAACATTTTTTAAACTCTCATCTTGCGAACCCACAGAGAAAAATTACAACTTGAAAATGTAAACTCTTTTTTTATGATTGCTCATAATGTTTTATGCCAATTCACAGAAAATAGCTAATGATTTTCTTAGAATAAGAGAGGGGGAGGGTGGAATACTATTTTGTATTGGCAATGATGATGAAATGTGTTATTTTGCTCATTCTTCAAAAAAGAGCAAGCATTAGTATGTGTAAGTGTTTCCTTTTCATTTCAACAAACCCAACTGAATGTCACCAAAGCCAGAAAATAATACAATGTTAATGCCAAGCTGCATTCAGTCCAAACTGCTTATCATTCAATTATCGGGGAAGAGAAAGGAAAGAGAAACCACAACGCTAAAGAATTGAATGCCAGTCGAGCAAAGCAAATGTCGTGCTCTGCAGGTTTAATCCTGTATTTGCTGAATAAGTTAAACCCTTCATTCCTTTTGTTTGTTTGTAGGTTGTACTGAAATTCCTGAATCATTTAAATAAAGATCAGAAAGAAGAGCAAAGCTCTTCCATGCAAGTTTAAAGTCACCAGATGAAAACCCAACACCCGCCGAGGACGCTGGTTTTCCTCCGGGTTACTTGGCGTTGCTGCGAACTGTGCATAGTTTTTTGCACGAGCATCAAAGTGTACAAACACGTTTAGATGAAAGCGATTAGATGTAATCACTGATTGAGGCATTACGGGGATGCGTCGGTGCAGCTCTCGGAGGCAAAATATTTTCATCACGAGTAATTTATCAGGGAGCAAGGAGGTGGGGAGGCGAGGGGGACGTTTGGAGGGGAGCTCAGGCGAAGTGTTAGTTTGTGCTAGTTGGAGTTATCATCAACACATAAGCAGATTTAATTCAGTGGATGTGACACCTCCATCACAGCACAATTTATCTGCTGGAGGAGAGCACAGCTGTAATGGACTCTATCGCCGCAGATGAATGTATTTTCCATTACAGATTAATGTTTCCACCACAAAGCAAGATTACAACAATCACCCACAACATTAAAAACCTTGACAGGTGAGGCAAATTCTATTGATTATCTCATTATAGCCCTGTGTGTCAAGAAAGGGGGATATATTAGGCGGCTCTCGAATCTAAAGCTGAGACGCCTGGGTTACAACACCGCACGTTTTGTGTTTTGTATGCACTGATTACTAAATGGTGGTTTAAGCAGAGACGGACAACGAATTAGTGGCGGTCCATGGATAACCGAGCCTCGCTGATGAGTTTAGGGATTGATGGCCGGGCGCTCTGGTCTAATCCCACCGAAGACTCACCGGTCTGTTGCAGAAACGGTAACTAAATGACACAAAAGAAAAAAATAATCAAACATGTATAATTGTAAACCCCAAATCCCTTAACTCACAGGATTTAGGCCTTTGAAAGTCTATTAAAGAACAAGTAATTGATTTAATGACCCTGGCAGGTTTTTAGATCAAGATTAATTCAATCAGACCAACAAGATTTAATAGTTCAAACATCATTATGTAACAGAGCCGAAATAAAACTACCTTTGGAATCATGCCTACCTAAAACAAAAAAGCACTACAAAATATGAATACTGACATAGCATATATAACAGCGGCGAGAGACGGCATATATTGCTGTACACAGAAAACAGAAAGCACTAGATGTGTCAACAGTCAGATCATCCGGGTAATCTTAGATGTTGTTTGTGAGCATAAAGTTCTGTAGGAGCGAAAATGGGTTTGCACCTCCAGTTTCATTGTGTCCTTCTCATTGTAACACATCTGCTGTGGTACTTGGTCACGGTACTCTATATGGAAATAAAAGCAGCACAATAATTAGCTGAAGGAGGAACTAATTCATTTCTCAAATGAATGGTGAGTTGTGTACAATTACTTTGATCTCACATCTAATCACAGCTTGTGCTTGATGTGATTTCTTTTTTCAGGACCAAACTACTGATTGATTTTAATCAACTAAGTGCAGACTTACTTTTTGGTTTGATAGTCAGTGTCCTTAAAATACATTTTCAAAATTATGGTGTTTTAGCTCAGTGATACTCTCGCCTTTAAAACATGGATTGTTTATGAGTGAAATAGAACAAAAGTAAAAATCATGTTTGTTGACACAGCTGAAAGAGAGTAACTATGTAACCATGCTGGTCAAAACTGGACAGAAAACCTTGATATTTCCAGCTCCTGGATTTTCACAAGAGACATTATTTAACAATCCCCAGACAAGTGTTAATGTTGTAATTCTTTATTAAGTAAAACTTTGAGGAAAATCATCACCTTTACTGCAGCTCTCTTACCAGAAAATGGATGGATGGATGGATGGATGGATGTTGAATAATGTGATACAAAAAACAGGAAGTTAAACTGTAACGCTTTGTCATGTTGGGAAATGGTGGTTATGACCAGCGTGCTAATTGATTTTTTTTTTTTTTTGTTCTTATTATCGTGTAAAAAAAATGTTGTACAGTCAGCTTTCCTGTGCTGCAGCTGTTTTGGCAGAATGCTGCTTCACCTTCATCATCTCTGCTGGAGGACAAACCGTGCCACTGGGTGAGTAGCCTGCAGATGCCCTCCTCTGGCATCTGTCCCTGCTTTCTAAAGGTCTCATCCCATGATGCTTACGCTGAAAGTTTTCCGGGCTGTGGCAATGCAGAACACACGCTGTAGATTCTCCTCCCCTAATGAACACCAGCTGTTTGACATTCGTCTAAATACTCCCCTTGCTGCTTTCAAAACTTCCAGGTGCTCTCAGTGTCTTTGCCAAGTGAGCATTTGGGACTTGATTATTGTTGGAGAGAGAATGATGATTCCGTCATCTTTTTTTTTTTTTTTTTTTTTTTTTTTTCAGTTTAATGGGCTCTCTTTGCCAGCGTTGCTCACTAAAGATGTAGAGCAGCCCTTGTACTTAATGGGATTTCTTCTGCAAGATGACAGAAATCCACATAAAGCTGACATATCCAGGCAGAGACTCTGCCACGTTTTACTTCGGTTTGTATGACAATGCTCACCTTGAGGAGTAAACGAACACATGTGTTTTCTTGGTGTAAGAAATAAATGGCATAAATGTTGATTCTAACAATTCATTGGGGAGAAACAAACTGCTGTAACTGAATTGAACATCTAGTCTAAATACAAAAAATTGTCTTTTCTTCTTATTATTCAATGAGTGCTCATCTTCTGATTACTTGCAAAAGCAAAGACAACATGCTGTTTTCTCAAAAGATTGGAGGATATTAGTATTATGCAAAGGAAGATGAGATACATTACTTGCCACTAGGAGTGCGCACTGATTGCTGTTTTCTGGTCGATAATCGGTTGCCGGTCTTCAAAAAGCCTGACCTACCGATTCTGATTCTGGCTGACACCCATATTTTCATTTGAAAATAAATATAGCAGGAAAATCAATGAGTTGGTAACAGTGGGGTGACTATTATCAACTGCAAATGTGCAGACATGTCCTGGTGGGCCGGTCTGTCGGTCAAAGTTATCTCACAGGAGAGCAGAAGAGGACAGTGGTTGATTTTTTTTTAGATCTTTGGTATTATCTGAGGTAGATAATATCGGGGGATAATATTGGCTTCTCATGTAAATATCGGCCGATCGCTGATCTCCAAAAATTAATGAAATCGGTGCACCCCTACTCTCCACTTCCAATTAGTATACTGAAAAGACATCCAAAGAGCATCTCCGCTCTGCTGTAAAGTCGTCTACACTTAACTCTAAAAAAGGTGGGTAGATGTGAAAGTGATGTTAGAGTATCAAACAGATGGCTACATTTAACTAAAATTAGCTGTAATAATCATGCGGCACGGACTTCAGAGTCACCTTGGATCTCTTTTGTTGTGAGGGCACAGCCTGCACTACTCTAAAAAGAAAGTACTCCAGCTGTCGATTCTAAGACCATCTGACCTTTGCAAGATTCTAAAATTATTTGAATCCCACGAGATTATGAAATCACATGCCGCGGTTTTCACTATGCACCATGTACGCTGCAAAACTCTAGATGCATGCACAACATAGTAAGCCTTAAAATGTGTAATTTTTATTTTATGTTTACGTGACAGATCAAATCCTGCAAAGTTTAAAAATTATATCTATTTTTGCATCCTGTTGTTTGAATGTTTTTTATTAGCTGGCCAAAGGGAATCATTAACATTGCCATCTTTTTGCAAAATAGCCAAACAAGTGAAAGACTGTACAAATCAACCTTTGTGATCAATAACACTTTGAAGAATGCATTTGTTCTGATCCTGCACCTAAATGTGTGCTGCTTAATGAGGCATTTATCAACGCATATTAGTGTCCAAAACAATGAGATTTTACTCATTTGCAAAGTTGTCCTTCTTTCATCCAATATTTGAAAATGTGTCAATTCGCAATACATGAAAAAGGTCTTTACCATGTAGATTTGAACAAAATATGACATTGTGAAGAGATTTCATCACCTCAGAAAGAAAAATGAAATCATATTGGTCGTATGAAAATGCTTTGTGAAAAGGAGTCGGTAGCAGAAATAATTCCAGAGACACAGCTTGCTCTTTTTTTTTTTAGCTTAAAAGCCACATAAAAGACTTGAAACGGAGCAAACCTTGAACATTTTAAATTCACAAGCTCACAAGGTGAGTGATTCAGTTTGATTTTTAGAAATTATATGTTCATGTCTTGTTAAAAACAAACAAACACCATGTTGCTTACCAGTCCAAAAAAAAAGAACTAGAACTTGCATTACAAAGTACACTGTTGGAGGACAATACTAAGGTTCTTACATAGTAAATATATGTCACCTTTATAATATACTTTTCATGCCCAGTTCACTTTTAAGCTTATAGGCCATTTATGATCCGCTTGTGATCAAGTAGTGTGGTGCAGTATAGCTTATGTGTGATTAGCAAAAGGGACGACGATAGAGATGAAGAGGCTGAGATATATCCATAGTACAGAGCACCTAAAGGGACAGTGGCGCTTATTTTCACGTTCCTGAGAATTGAAATCATCACAACTTCATAACTCAGGCCTCCCCTCTAGCAGGTATAGCGCCACACAGCCATGTCAATTAGCACACTGAAGCTATGAGGGCAGTGACACTTGAGAGGACGTATTTCTGTGCGAGCACAAATGGACCTTTATCCTCCAAAGTGATATTGGATTACCTGTTGTCTACTGGAGGTAAAAAAAATATACCTCCAGTAGACATCGGTTTCTCCAGCTACATCCTCAGCTAAAAGTTAGGCAACCTGACTGTTTTGAGATTAGCCACAGTTTGTATCGACTGTTTTTAATTATATCGGTTTAGTTCATGCTGCATCAGCAGGTATTAATGCTATCTATTGTTTCACAGTTGTGGGGGGGTCTCCAAATGTGAATGACACACCAGAGTTACAACGCTGAGCTGTCACAGTTGTTGCCGTTTTAGTCACAAAGACATATTCACAGGCAGATTCACACAAAAGGAAATAGGCACATGCCCCATCTTCAGTAAAGACTCAGCCTTTGCTTTTTGACATCAGTATTTTAAGCCATGATCAGGTCACGGTTGAAACACTCCAGGCCAATAAAGCCACTTTTTTTTTTTTTTTTATTAATCTTTTCTGACAAGCAGGGAGGAACTAAAGATAGTCTTGTTATATCTTTCCAGGTAAGAGCTTTGCCATGTCTCATTTCATTCCGTTTAATCTGTGCACTTAATTACCTTTAATGCAGACTAATCTGTTATTAATGCCAAATGGAAGCCATAAAATAAATTTACCAAGAAGCTTTGGATGAACTTATTAAGGCTGAGCTTGATAACATGGCTGTAAATAACTGTGTGTATTACAGTCACAAATCGAGGAGACCTTGCGGGACTGGACGGTTTAAGCCCGTTTTGCTGTCATTATCCTTGCAAACATTGGTTCAGAACGTTTTGCTCAACTCAAGCTCTGAACGAGGAACCTTTTTTTTTCTTTTTTTACAGCCAATCAAAGACAGACAGAAGAGCATGTATTACAGGTTTTTATTCCTTAGGCTTATTATTACCTTAGGCTGAGGCTGTGAGATTTGCTGACTTCCTGTTGAATTACTCACTACATTTAACATGTTTACCATGGCAACAGGCATTGGCTCTGCTGTACGCTTCAGAGAGACTAAAAGATATATTTTTTAGAAAGTACTCCATCTGGGTTTTTTTTCCACTTTCCCTATAGAATCAGTGTTTGCTGTGTTGCAAAATATGAGCTGAAGTGGACGAGCTCAACAAGATTTTGCTTGTCAGGCCGATCAGTGCGAGGATCCTGTCAGAGCTCAGGCTGAAGTGGAGATATTTCCATTTCACACCCGTCACACTGAACAGCCGTGGGTTCGTATTCAGTAAGTAGAGTTCAGAGACGAAGTAAAAAAAAAGAAAGAAAAAAGAAGCAAACAGCAGGTTGCTTGAATTCCAACCCATGTTTGAAGAACGATTGCTTTGACGAAAACTCAAATCTAACAACTTTTTCATTATAGATACATCTTACAAATGTTTTCTTTTTTTTTACAATAGCAAACTTGGATTTAGTTTGTGTTTATAAGGCACCAGTAGTGCATATTTGTGGAGTAGAAGACATAACTTATCAATATACAAAAAGATATAAAACAATGTCCCAAGCTTTGTTAAATCCATTGTTTAAAAAAAACAAAACAAAGTATTTTGACAAAACCGCAAATCTACAAAGGTCTAATCTACAGGTCAGTGCCTGCTGAATTAGGGAAATCACACATCTGAGAGAATAAAAACATGATTTATTTAGCTGCAGAGTTGGGTAATATCAGAGACCTTGTTGAATTATATATTTCATTAGTCTTAAAATCACTTAATATTATATAGTCTGTAACTTATTAAAGTCAAAGTGCTGACAACTTCACTTTTTAAAGTAGAGGGAGTCAAATGATTAGAATAGAATGTGACAAATTTTCAGCTCAGTGTTAGTTTCAGTGTAATCACTTTATAAAGATAAGCTCAGTAAAAAAAGATAGCAGTTTAAATGAACTGATTTATATCTGTTCATATAAAATTTGATATCACAATAATTGATTCATTAATTAGTTCTTCCAGCTAACTTATTTTTTATCAAAAGGACTTTTCTTCAACATGGTTTGCGTTCACATGATACTGAATGTTTTCAGACTCAAATGAATGCAGTTTCTATAGATGCAAATACAAATCATTTAAATTTATGTGAAGTTAATGTAAATATTTTGAGTTGAGATGTGAGGATGGAGAAAGACTTTTAGGCTCCAGAGAGGCTAAAAACTTTTTTTTCTTACAAAGAGACAGAAAAAAAACATTTTTTTAAATCATGTTTATGCCCCACAAGATGTTGCACTGTTTTATTTAAACTTTTGCAATGTGAGATATCTAAGAGAAGAAAAGTAGCCTGTGAATCTCTGCTGCCAATCTCTGATGTGTCTCAGCTGTGCTGCAGTATCTGCAGCTACATTTTTTATAGTAACTCTTTATTAGTGCTACACATCGGCTCCTCTACTCAGAGCAGCTTTCACTCTGAGGTGCTGGTGGGTGTTCGCCGCAGGGTCTCCGCTGTATTTCATCTAAGTTCATCTTTATTGGACTATTTCACAATCAGTTGTTTCACAGGGAGAATCAGGTTCTTGGAGTTGAATCCAGTATTGTCTTGCCCACAAAACATAACTTTTTTTTTACTTAAGGATCATATATCTGTTCACGGACAGGACTACTTGCTTGAGAGCCAGATGAGCTGACCGAAGATCTCCCTTCTTTCTGCCGGCACGCCTCCCTTTCAATTTGACAGTGGGGCATTTCAACTGGAAAATAAGGACTGGGTCGCTCCGGTGTTGGTGGAATTGGAGTGTGGCAGTGAGTTTGTCTGTGCATAATATTCAATGGAGAGTAATCAGGCTGTACACTCATTTACAAAGTGTTTTGTTAACGGACGTCCATTTGCAAACAGCAGGAGCTGATTGAACAAAAAATTGCCTTGTTTAGGTGCTGTGGTGATGCAAGGATTAAGCACAACCCGCATAAGGAGGGAACCATTGCAGGTTCGAATCCCAGCCTGGTGACCTTTGCCGCATGTCTTCCCTCGCTCTCATTATTACTTTCCAAATAAAGGCCACTAGAGCCAAATGAAACTTTAAAAAATGCCTTGTTGATGCCAGAGAAGAATTGGCAATGTGCTTCAAGAAGATAGCAAAACATTAGTTGCTAAAATAATGCCTTGTTATAGCAAAAGTATGCAGAATGCCATCTTTCAACTAACATGTCAAATTTTGAAAAATACCTTACTGACTGAAACTCATGTCAATGTAAAATGCTTGATAGTTTTACTGCTTTGCTATACATCAGGTATTTGATATATTTTACACACAGTTATGCATACAGAGTTTCAAAATCTTTTTAAAAACTTCGCAGCCTTTGTGACGTACAAAACTCACATAAAATCTACAATTCCCGGCCCTGCGGCATTGAAAAGATAAGCCATGCATTCCACAACCCCGCATGAATATTGCCGCATCTCAGGCGTCACATTTGATTTTTTCTGCCTTTTGTGGTGAGATCGAATCAGATTTATTGTAAACAGGATATTATGTTTACATGTAGCAGCAACCCTCGAGTTTGTGGGATATTAACAGGATATTGATGTGCAGAGTAAATGTGCTCTTCCGAGGCCTAACGACGGCTCTGTATCACACGGGTGGGCACAACTCTGCTCCGTGTTCGGTCACGCTAACAAAACTGCACCCCAAAGTCATTTTCAGAGGCAATGAGCCTGCAGAAACCCGAGCAGGCTCCAGATCTACTCTAACTCCAAGTGCCTCCCCAAACTCTTTATGGTCTCTTAAACAACATTCTGACTTTGTAATGGCAAAAGTCTCCTTTAGATGGATGCTAATAAAAAAAAAAGAAATGATTCCTGGGGGATCAGCAGCCTATAGAAAAGGCCGCAGATGGGACTGATGTCATCTTAATCTTTCAAATTCAAATTATGAATGTCACCCAACAGCATTGACAGCTGAGATGTTGCAGCCAGGAAAGGTTATCTGTGTCTTCTATCAGTGGTCATATCTTCTATGTAAAGGCCATTGATTTTTTTTTCTCTCTCATTGATCTGTTGTGTTGATAATGTTGTCTGAAACGGACTGGAGAATGATGAGAAAAAGAGAAAAGTTGGAAGGATTTAATGGTAAAAAAGCGGAAGAAGAAAGGAGGAAGTGCTGTGTGATAAACTTGAGTGGGAGGAGTGGGAAGGGGGCTTTGGGAGCTGAACATTATTTATACTAAATGAGGTCAAGACCTTGAGATATACACTGAATCCCAAATGCAGTTTCCCCACAATCACCGTCTTTGCCGAGTGTTTGTCTGCGCACGTGAGGATGTGCTGGCATTAGTCCACGCAGTCGATAGAAAACCTGCCGGGTCAATTTTATTTTCCCCCCGTTACTTAAAGGCTGATTTGAGCATTAGAGGCTCTTTATTCCAGGTAATAATGCCTCAAACCAACCCAGATGTGCACCTCTGTCACCGCATGGCCGCATCCTCCTCTCCCCACTCACATTTTTTCCCCTTTCTGCGCCTTTAAAAAAAAAAAGTCCAAGGGTAACAAGGTCGCTAAAACGCCGACCTTACAGTGACTGCGCCTTCCTATATCTTTGCCTCAGTTGGCCACTTGCTATCTGTTACCTTGGAAACAGACAACCAATGAGAAAGCCGATCGGAGAGGTAAGGTGCTCTCACCAATTTGGACCGCTGCATCACTTTCTAAATACCACTTGCAAGCAGAGCACATTATTACTGTTCCCTCGTTTTGGTAACAACAGAACAAAATCTGCTGTTTCTCATCACATAGAATCTATACGGCACCTGTTATTTGTTGTTGTTGTTTTTTTTTAGCTAGTTTGTAATAGAGTGTTAGGTGAGGACATCTGTTTGTGGAAGATTTTCCTAATAATATTAGGAAGAAATACAGAGCTCTTAACCTCAACTGAGAAACACCAATTTAATTTCCGTTTTTGTCAGTTTCTTTATTAAACATATGCAGCATCTGCATGCAAATGTAGATAAGACTATTTCTTTTAAGTTTCAAAATTGAAGATGCATATTAAAACACTTTTTGCATATAGCCCCACCATTAAAATCAAGGCTAACCTTGTGGTTGTTTTTGAAGATGTTGGTGTGTGTGTGTGTGTGTGTGTGTGTGTGTGTGTGTGTGTGTGTGTGTGTGTGTGTGTGTGTGTGTGTGTGTGTGAGCATATGAGAGAGGAGATTCAAGTGCTCTATTTTGGAGCTGTTCTGCTCCACTTACACCAGCACCTGTTTGCCCTGTCTGTTCCAACTATTGCATTTTTCTAAACATACTGCCTTTTTTCCCACTCTTACTGTGTCACGTAAAGAATAATCTTCATTGTTTTGCACTTGTTTTGTTTTCTTGCTTCTGTCTTTGTCTGCAGTTGGCGGGGTTTATCTACGCCTGTTATGTGGTCAAGCTTATTTCTGAAGAAGAAGATAGTTGTAAGTACCAAACACACACACTCATATGCATGCAAATAAAAAAAAAATAAAAAATGAGCAAAATGAAGTGGCTTGGTGCTGTCCCGTTTCCATCCAAACAGCAAATTGACTAATGGTTAGTAAAATCAGAACCAGTTTGCTTTGGCAGAGGAAAACCACCCTTGTCAACACAACTCCTTGGGTCTTTGCAGCAATCAATCAATGACTGTGTTGAAGTGGAGATTCACAGAGGAGTAAAAAAGTGACTTGTGAGTGAGAAATAAACAGAAGTGTTTCCACACAAAGAGATAGAATCACAGGGAATGCAAATTCAGCTAATGATGGCATATTTCCAATTATCTTGCTCATGTACTATTTTTTGTCATGTACTATTACATAAATTACATCAGAGTGGCAGCCACTAAAAGCAGGAAAGCATTGCACACTATCAGCTATCACAAAGACATTTTAAAACTATAATATCATAACATAATGAATAGCCATTAGTCCTTCTTCTGTTGCCAAAACAGTCTTGACCCCAACTTGCCTGAGTCAATCAAAACAATGCATTATAGGTTTAAGAAGGAAGCCTCCAATTAGCTTAGTTTTTCTCAGCTACATTAAAGTTACTTGGAACTTACTCTACAGTTATTCCTGATGCAGCAAGCTGAAATTTAAGCTGACAAAGTCGCTTTCTTTTAGCTACAACTGCAAATTGGACTCAAACATGTTGATGAGAGCAAAAAAAAATATGTGGATTAAAAACTCAGCTTTGTTCAACTGGCATACATGTTTTATGTGGTAATCGTAGTTGTGTATGTGAGTTAGGTCCAATCTAATCACACGTAATTAATTGAATAGTTTTAACCAATCAATTCACAGAATATGCATTGCAGGGTGTTGTGAATGGAGAAATCCCTAACATCTTTTGCTGGTCCAGATATATTGCCTATATTAAGCTTGCTAATGGAGATTTTGAGATGGAGGTTAAAAGAAGATTTTTTAAAAAAAATAATACTGGGATCATTATGAGAATTTGAGGTATAGATATTAGGATCCGATAGATGGAAGTAGAAAAGGAAGACGAAGAAGAAGGAAACGCCCATTTTAATTTAGCACATGCTAGTAGCAACACGAAGGATCAGCACTTTTACTATTACAGTTACCGTTCGGAAACTACCGTAATTAGTTCAGTTGAATCTAAACTTGCCAACTTTTTCTTTTTCATCCGGAATAAATGTGATATTCAATTAACCTGTTATGACTAAAATTTTTGGTGTCCGCCCCCTTCTGCTGCTGCTGTATCATTGTGGAAAACCTAGAGCAACAGAGATATCTGCGGCTTATAGTCCAATGCGGGTTATATGTGTATGTTTACTGTGGGTTTTTTTTTTTTTTTTTTTACTTTGGGGTTGTGGCTAATAGTCCGGAAAATACATAATAGTGTTATTTCCTGGATTTTTTTCTGTAAAGATCCCAGAGAGGGTTATTTCAATGTGCTTTCCGGAAAACAATAAATTTTTACATTTAGGCACTCCTGCAATTGTCACACTTTTTCTGTTACAAACTGGCTCCAGCCCCCCACCAGAGAAGGGAAAAGTTATGTGGCCCTCACAGGAAAGATTTTGGGGACCCCTGGTGTTAAGCCTTTCAGTGGTGACATAAAGTTTTTATTTACTCATCTTTGTGGAGTAAGTGCTGATTTTACTGTATAAAAGCCAGAGAAAGATTGCCCTTTTAGAATAGCTTGTAATGAGACCGCTTTCCCCTCATTTTAGTCTGCTGCTGGGCACAGAATAATCAAGGGAAAAGAAGGGCTCAATTTACACCTTTAAATAAGTGCATCTGAATTTTTGCCACTAAACTTGGTAAGCATTTGTTTCTCATAAGAAGTGTCAATCTAGCATGTTTTCTTTCAATTTGCAAAACTGAAAACAACAAAGCTGCTCTGTGCGCCTTTTACCACCCATGTCAAATAATTTTAGTTTTATTTTTTTGTTGAAGACTAAATGAAATGTGCTTCGGGTCACTTTAACACAACTTCACTTGTTATTTCTACGTAACGCTCAAATTAAACTACTAATGCTCAGAAATTGACAAGCATTGTTGTTTTGAAAGTATTCCTGTAGTTGGAATCATTTATGAGTATTTTTAATTTCACACCAGCTCACTAAAGTAATTTATGGAGCCAAACACTTAAACTTAGACACAGTAATTCTCCTTTATTGAAGCCTAACGCAAAGCCCCCTCGCCCACTTTATTGCCAAGGTGTCCAACTCTCACACTTTTACTGTGAAACCCATGTTACCTCACCACACACTTAAACCTCACGGGCACGGCAGATAAAAGGAGATAATTCACTTTTTACTACAAATGGAGCAAAATCTGCCAGAAAAAAAAAACAACAAAGACACAAGGTGGAAAAAGCTTTGTTTCTAATTTGGCGTGAGGGTAACGTTCATGTTTTGTTTTTTTTTATCAAACAGTGAGCAGCGTCTCTAATGTGCAAGAGCACAGGGCATTTTTCACAGATGGTACAACTACAGTAACTGCATTAGTGGCTCATAACTATTAATTTTCCCTGACTCGTAAAAAGGGTAGGTCACCATCCAACAGAAAATTACACTGTTGTTTTCTCTTCTGCACACAGGTGACCTCCTTTTCTATGGTTTTACTGAAGGATCCAAAATATTTGCCTTAAGACTTGTTTTCTGACAGTTTTGGTCTAAAAAGCCTCAAATAATTAGATTTTATTGTGTTCAGTTAATGCTGGAGGCAGCAAGTTCTATTCTTTTCCTCCTCACCTCACAATATCATAGTCGTCCATTCACGTATCCAGATTCATCCTTACTTAACAACCGACCCATCCATCCATCGATCCACTCCTCCATCCAGCTGGAACATTGAACGTTCATTCCAAATAATCAGGTGACCAATGGACAAGGGGGACAAAAATAATGGCGTCCAACAAAACCTACTCAGTTCCTACACAGTTGCACCATGTAAAGTTTACATCCTTCATCCTAATAAACATAAATACCAACATGCATTGCTCCAAATATTTCACAGAATGCACCTTATTTCTTCAACTGTAGACCAATGCCAACATCACTTTTAAATAAGCCGTCATTCATTGCAAGATGAAGGAACAGTGTGACGGGTGCGTGCAAGAAAAATCGAGGTAGTTTGTTGAATCCCAAAGAGTTAGCCATCATGTCAGTAAATAAACACACAGTTGAACCGATTCTTACGTTTGAGTGTTTTCTGCCCTTAAAAGGTTAGAACATAAAAACCTCTTTAAATGTCAGCTGTTGCTTCAACCGTCTCATTATAAGTGCAAATCTGAATTTTGGCCGACCCGCTCTGCTTACAGACAGCTGCTCAGCTCTGACCACACACTCTTTGGAGAGGTTTAGCGAGTGGCTATGCGTGGCAAAGTAAGAGCTTTAAGTGGTTTTACATCTGAACCATTACCCTTCTTTCCCGTCCAAACATCCTCCCCTCATTGGTCATTCTCTCATAACAAAAGCGGACAGCAGGAACGGATGCACTTTGGGCTTTTGTAACGTCAAGTGAAACTTTTACGCAGAGGATAATTGTTTTAGAAAAACACGGGAGAAAGTGAGCAGGCACGGAGCGTGGAGGACAGAGTGATATTCGTAGACGTTTAAAAACCAGCATTACCCCAAGCAGTGCAATAAAATAGATGTGAAAACACTCGCCAATCTATTCAAATCTCTTTATTTTTTTATCTGTGCATCAGTACAGCAAATCCAATCTATGAGAGTGCAGGAAGGACACTGGCCTCCAGTTAGAATTTTTAAGTCAGCAAAAATATATATTTAAAGGTGTAATAAGAGATTGAAAATGACTCAATGTTACGCGTCAGTTCTGTGATTTTTCTGTTTAAAATGCAGTGTGCGTGTGTGCATTAACATTAATGAGCCCATTAACCCGAGACCATCGTTTCCTTTATTCAGTTAAAGTTGGTGGTGCTGCTCCTCCGCTAGATCAATACCCAGCCATGTCTTATTCAACACCGGGCCAAAGATGTTGTTTGCCAACGCATAAATATTGATAGGTAATGCATGCAGATGGGATGAGTGGAAATGGATTTCTGAAGTGAGGAGAGCAGAGAGGGTTTTTTTTCTGTTTTTCCTCTATGCTTAAAGCTGATTGGGGCTTGAGATTGACGGTGTGAAATTGTTTCCGTCCCTTTAAAGGGAAAATAAAAACTGAAGGTCAGCGCAGAAAGGCTCTTTATGCACCCGGAGCTTCTTAATGAGGTCCCAGCAATATTTCACAATGTCACATTGTTAAAGTTAGAAAAACAGTTGTAATTTATCACTGTTCTCATCCCATTTTATTGGGGACTAATTGAATTTCAGTGAGTTTTGAGATGAGGTTTTCTTTTTTTAGTTGTTTTTTTTCCAACATTGGATTTTAACGAGCTCGTGGATGGCAATAAACCAAAAAAGCCACATTAGCTTTTGCCTCCATGTCTAAATAATTAATGTCTAACAGTTGTCTGTGTTTGGCCTTTCCTCAGTTGGTGTGTTTTGCCCTGTGGCTATTGGTCCCGTGAATTTCTGTTCATTTTCCATCCCCATAGAGAGTCTGTTGGAGCTCAAAAAGCAGCCTTAGATAGGACAGAGCTTGAAGGATGTGTTTTGTTTAATTTGAGCATTTCACTGTTTGCGTTGTGGAACAATGCTGCTTAAAATGTGCATTTATTTAAATGGGAAGAAGTTTGAAATGACTATCAGCTTCATCTTTGTTAATGCATCTTTTTTTGAAGTTATGGTTGTTGTCCATCCATCTGTCCATCTGTCTATTCATCCATACTTCCTTCCTGTTTACATCCAACAAATAGGCCATTGTTGGGTTCATATTAAAGAGATTCCCAAGACATTTTAGCCCCACCTGGTTGAAAATGATTTGTTCTTAATTGACATAGTTCAATAAGCACATTATATAATCATTGATTTGCATTTATTTGAGCGTTTTGGTTTTGTAACATATTGTATATGGGAACTTAAAGTTTAGATTATCTTCATGTTTTGACTTTTTTTTTTACTCTGAATTGCAACAATGACCACATTTAGAGCATCAAGTACTTCTTTAACTGCGCAACATCAACACACTGAAATAAATTGTAGCTAAAGTTAATTAGAATTAACAAGTGTCAAAAGCATTATATGCTTGTAATAAACAGATAAAACTCCAGAATGATTAGGATATCCACGATAATCTCCTTGTTGCTGAGCCTGAAGTCTTGCACGGCTTGTGGAATGCGGCGGGTGAAGAATCGTCCTGATAATGCAGCGTGGAAGAATAAACTCTAATCAGCGGGCTTTGTGGGTAAATGTGCCTTGGGTGAAGAAGCTAATACTCACTAAGGACTGATGAAGGTTTTAAATTGCTGAGAAAGCTAATTACTCTGATAATTATTGTATGTATATGTCTGCATGAGGCTTTGTGGAGGTAGAATTGTGCACTACTTTTCATTGCAGTCGGTCTTATCGCTCTGAAACCAGCGCAGACAGATTCTTATCAAACACAGTGGTAAACAAAGCCGCACAGGTAATTAGGGTTATATTCAGGAGATCGGTCTGTGAGAACAGAGTAAAATAGGACATTTTTGGTGTTAAGCAAATATTGAAAAATGTAATTAGGACGGCTATTTTAGTTATTTATTTTTTTTAAATGGGAATCTTAATCTTTCTGCCGCTCCCATCCAATTTTCTCCGATTGTGGAGAGAATTGGACAGCTCAGACCCGTCTGAATAGCTCATCTGAGGCTTAAATTGAGTCTTAAAAGATTGGCAGGCAGCACACTGACGGGTTTAGAGGCTCCATTTCCTCTAATGTTCGGAGGACGAAATTCTGTGGAGACAATTTGACTGCAGCATGAATCAGCAGGAAAGTCTTACTCTCTACACTCAGGCTTCCCAAAAGAGGGGTCTAGTTATTTGACGGGACAATCACAATTATTTTGAGTACAAAGTACGAAACCACCGCTGAGTAAATGTCATCTGATTATTGCTGCACTAAAGCATGAAATGTCCACAATTCTTAAGAAGGTAAAAAATGTCGATACATTTTGACAAGTAATGCAATAATTTTAATGAGATAACATGCTTAACGAGTCAGATGTTTACACACAACGCCACTTATTTTACTGCATCTTAGCAAGCTGGACCACAACCACGTGTCTTGTTGCTAACAGCAGTCTTGTCACATAATCCTGGCCATTCTCTATAAGAAAATATTTTATGAAATGGGTTTCCTGCCATGAACCCAGATTTTGAACATGCATTACAATGTTTATGGGGTTTGTGCATGTTAGCTTAATGTTACCCTAATGCAATTGTATCCTTTTTTTTCACTATAAAGCTTAATTTCCTGAGTGTATTGAATTTTCCCAAGCGGGTAGCTGAAAATGTTAAAACAAGTAATAGGACTTGTACTTGATGAGTTAAAAGACATTCTTGAATCAATCAGAACCCCGTGATAAAAGTATTTTGGTGAATGTATGTTGTATTTGAGCCTGAATGTATAATCTTTCTGGGCACTAGTTGCTTCTCTATCAACAGAAGGGTTGTTTTCCTTCTCAGATTTTTTTTTTTTTGAAGTACCAAGAAATGCTTCTCATATTGAACACATCATTTTTGTTACTTTCATCTTTTATATCAGATCTCCAAAAGGCATGTGGAGATACAGTTAAGTCCAACAATATTCATACCCTTTGTTTATTTACTTTATTACTTTATTTAGTGTTTTAATTTACCAAAAATATTTCTTCTGTCTAGACGTAATATGAGTACTTTGGAGTGTGTTAGCTGACTTGAAACCTATCAAAGATTTTTTTTTTAGGTAACGTCTTGTGGCTCTTCCAACCCAAATTAGCCATCAAATGTAATCTAAAAATAAGACTGGAAACATCCAGAAAGCTTAAGAGGAATCATGACAAAGGAATCATTGTTGTAATACCACAAAAAGATTATTGGGAATTGCATTAATAGTTTTCAGCATGTCATTTTTTTAAATATAGAAAAAAAGCAAAGAATGTTTTAAAGCGTTTTCTTTTAAGAAACGTCTGTCTCATCTCTTATCAAAACACACTTCCAACAGTATGACTAGGTTGTAATCAAACCTAGGCTGTTTCCATAGAGTGACTCCTAGCTCGACAATGCTAACACTACTGTCTTTGCACAGCGGGCTTCACAAATGTTGCTGGAGGCGCTTTAGAAGAGCTGCTTTTCAGATAACAACTCTCAGCCAAAGCAACGGAAAATCCTGAATGCTTGAAGTCATTCTTAGTCCCATCCTGATGTGCAACATTAGAAAATAATTTATTCTATTAAACTGGGATAGTAGCATTTATTAATTTAGAGCACAATCAGTGTTTGTCCAACATCTGAACCTGATACAGTCGATGTCTTCAAATGGTTATATTTAGCATAACATTTTGTAACATCCCATTGCCATTCAGAGCTTTTTTTCTGTAATAAAATCACCTCTCCGTGCGTGGTGCTTGCTGCAGTTCCTCATTTTGAGGCCTACATTTCAGTTTTATTGAAGACTTATGAAAAAAAAATTATGCCTACTTTTCATCTCCACAGTGACATGCAAATCCACATTGTACTTGATGTTACGAAACCTCGCTGAATAAATGAGAAAGTGTCCCGCTGATCAAGACAAGAAAGTACTCTTTTATGAGCTCTACAACATCAAAGAACAGGCAAAAAAAAGGAAACACTTCCTCTTTTCAAAAGTCCGTTCTCTCCGCTTCAGACTGAGGAGAGCACCCACCTGCTGGCTGCTTCTCAGCTCAGGAGTCTGTGGAGTTATTCTAGATAATTTAGAAGTTAAGTGCACTCCCTGGGTATAAATATATTGCTGCATAATTCTCACTCTCCCTCTTAAAAATGGAATTAGATTTGCATCAAAGTGTTTTCGTACAGACGGAGCCAAATTTTCTCTGGAAGGCATTTAAAAGACTTAGCGGTTTGAGTGTGAGATGTAGCAACAACACCTCGGCAGGTGTGTGAGGTAGAAAGAAATAATCCGCTCGTGGCAGGAGGTTAACACATGTCAACCAGCAAAATAGGCGCTAATTACTATTGTGTGTTTGTTTCTGTGTAGTTGATTTTATAGGAGGATTCGACTCCTATGGTTACCAGGGACCCCAGAAGACCTCCCACCTCCAGCTACAGCCTATGTACATGTGAGTATAGTTGGATTTGTGTATGTTTGCCTGCATTTTATGTCGCATTTGGCTTTTTGAAATGTTGCATCCGGTCAGATGGGGTGGGGTAGGGGGCGTAAAATACCGTGCGCTGGTCAGCTACATCGATAAAACCACCAACTGGTAAAGTGTATAACATTGATTTTCTTGTTTCAGTGCAAAGTTCTACTGTAAAACCTTGAGTGTTGGCATTCATTTGGATGTTATTTCGATAAATACCACCCGCACAAGGGCTACTTCAGAAGAAAGCATATGGCCGAAGCAACAGCACCACATAATAGCAGCCAGCCACTGCAGAACAATGTGCTCAGCCGTATCGCTGGGAGTGCATAGAAACAAGAAAAGCCTCCAAACTCTACAGAATTTAATCCGTGGAGCTGCGATATGTACTGGAAACAATGCTAATCAGTGCAGGCTCCACATGTAGTAATCCAAAAACAAAAGCAGTAGACATTAAAGACATAGACATTATTATAGACTTTTAAATACTAGCTAAAACAACTTGAAATGTACCCAGAATATGTAATTACTTCATTTTGTTCTTATCTGACCAGAATGCGTTCTTTTAAATCTGCTGTTACATCCAACAGTCGTGTCAATAAGATTCTCACAACAAAAAAAAAGAAAATCATGCATAAATATCCATCCGTTTTGCAACGATGTGCTTTTGGTGTTGTCCTGACACCGAAGATTGAAGTGGATGTTTTAAGCACCAGTACTATAAGGGTTGTATGCATTAGAAATCTAGATTATTTCCATAAAAAGACATAGAAATGTTCCCAGATTTTACTTTCTTTATTAGTCAGCTGTGTTCAGGGTTCAGCTTTCGTTTATATATCGCACATACACAAGCCACTGTGCATAATATGGCATGAACACATTGAGTGTTGAAGGGTAGCATTTACCAGACCTTGGTCAGTTCTTTCATCATTGCTCTCAGTCTCTTTAAATAAAGGTAATTCTGTAAAGGAGGGTTATCGTCTAGCTATGAAGCAGATTTTGATCCACTAGAATCTTTTGTTTCTCTCCTTCTTGTGCCTATTTAAAGTTTAAAGTTTTTCTTGAGGTGCTTCGGCCATTTGCTGGACAGAGTGCCAGTAAGTTTTCTGAGAAACGCATCTAGGTGCAGACTGGCACAGCGGCGGCATCAACCTCAAAACCTAACTCTGCCCTGCGGGAAGCGCTGAGCCACACAGATAAAGCTACTGTAACGTACCAAACAACAAGATGAGATAATAGCGACTTGGCTGATGTGCACCAGACAGATTATCAATACCCATTTGTATTAGACAAGGACCGACGCAAATCAGAGGGAGATGCAGAGGCGTGGAGATGGAAGAACGCTGGACGAAGCGAAAGAGAGGAAGAGAATGAGAGAAACGAAGTGATGGATGACACGCCAGACTAAACAAAGAAGAAAGCAATAAAGGACTATTCTGTAGTTTTATATGTCCCCAGTGGAAGCCAGAACCCAGATCATAAATCACCAAGCCTCTAAATAATGCCTGGAAACACAAACACACCTCAGCTGTAGTGCAAATACAAATATCTATGCACAAACAGCAGCGCGCACGCGCGCGCACACACACACACACACACACACACACACACACACACACACACACACACACACACACACACACACACACACACACTCATCACTGTGCACACAGACATCCAGACACAGTATTTGTGCTGATAGACAGCTTTTGCTCATAAACATGTTAATCCACGCAGATGAACCTTGAAATGCACACTCTGGTCCACAAACATCATCAATATGCTATCATTGTTCTCCAGACATCCTCCCCTCTGTTTGGTGTTTATTGGCTCTGGCCGGAGGGAGTAATAAAATAGCATCAGCCATCCCGTCTCAAAGGAATCTCTCGGTGCCATGGATATATACAGACGTACTGCCATGACACATGAAGCTAATAACACAGCCGTCAGCATCTCTAAAGCACCAGAAACATATTTTTATTCAAATCTCTGGCATTACTTGCTTGTTAACCATTGTAAGATGAGAGGAGGAAATAACACATGACACCTGCAGTTGTACCTATAAATAATTTAATCCCCTCTGCAATCTAGGTTTGCACATCAGGTCTGGTCTCAGACACTCCTGGATGCAAACAATCAAGGGCTTCATCTGAAGAAGGTGTTCTTGGAATAGAACATGCAAGACCTGGTCTGGTTTCATTGCACGTTAGAAATATGGCCAAAAAGTTCAAAGATGACGTCACTGACTTGCACAAGCACGGATAATTCTGAAAAGAGACAGCAGAGGCCCTGGCAGACACAGCTGGAACATTGTTTGCGACTTTACAGTTGAAGGAACGGAGGCTGTAACACCTAAGCATGGCAGAAAGAGGAAACTTCCTGAATTCTGAGATTCTGAGACCCTTTTCTGACGACCTTCAGCAAGATGTAGACAAGGTGCATACCAATCACTTGACTTGGACATTAAGCCATATACTGCTGCTGATCCCAAAGCATAAAAACGCAGCTCCAATTTGCTCACAGCTTTATACATTAGCAAAGTGTTTTGGGGGATTTTGTCCTATGGATCAGTCAATCAAAACTGGAACTTTTAGGACCCATGGATCAGAACAGCACTGAACAGAAGTGGTTGCTAAGTGAGCCTCAATGGCTGCTCTGCTTCCTCTGGCGCATTAAATCCTGGGTGAAAATGTCATGCCTGCTGTGAGGACACTGAAGCTTGGAGGCCATTGCTTCAAAACAGGACAGCGAACACAAGGATAAGTCCTCTGCGGCTAGGCTGGGAAGATACTAAAATCTCAATTTTTCGCTGCCTGACTTGAACTCTACAAAAATTGCCGGAGGGCGAATTGAACAGGAGGGCAGTCGCATGCAAACCCAGGAAAACGAACACTCTGGAGTCTTTTGTCCATAAGGTGCAGGCCAGGAAATCCCTCTAGAAGGTGGAGTCGGGCTTTGACTCACATTTGCAGCCATACCAGCTAAAGACTGCGCTATAAAATACTGAGCATACTTGTCATGACTGCAGCAATTATTAATAATATAACATGTTTTAATTTGGAGCAAGCAGTTGCAATATCTGTTTGTCCTAGGAGGCTAATTGTGATTGGATCAACGTTATTGTCTCGACAAATGCTTACAAAACATCAAACTGTGAGCAAAACAACATGTTGGGTAAAAAGGCTCATATAACAGATGTTCAACGTGGCTCAACAGAGAACCAGCTACAACATGGCCATCCACCTGAACTCATAGGAGTTCAAAGAAGGCAATTGGAGCATTAGTGAGAACCAACCAGGAAGCCCATAACTCTGGAAGAGCTGCTGAGATCCACAGCTCAGGTGGTGAAGTCTGCAGGCTGGCAGCTGGTCTTTGAGCTGAGAGAAAAGTGTGAAGAGAAAAGAAATCCAAAAGAAACCTTCATTTTAAGTTCGCTTAGAGACGGGACACAAAACTTAACTTATTATGTGCAAAACGCTACGCGTCGGGCAACTCTAATATTCCACTATCAGCAGAGGCAGGAAAGCAGAACAGTAGTGCATTTATTATTTTGACAATCACAAAAGTGTGAGTTGCTATCTGTTCCTACAAAATGCACCAAATGCATTTTTCTCTCATGTACAGTATGTTTAATTTTTTAAAGGAGAACCGCTCGAGAAAGCCTGCACACCCACCAGAGCGTTGAGACGTCTCTGGAGTGTTATTATCTCGCACGGAACACATGGGACAAGTGCTTCTGATGTTCTTTTCAAGCAACATTACGCCGTTAAGCTTATTTGTCAGAGCAATTACTTACTCAAGGATAATATTGAGCAAAATGAGTTGTGCAGCATTTCATCATAAACCCATTAGCCCGCCATCTTTTCAGTTTTGCCGAATAGTTCTGCTTTACAGGCTTCAAAGTTCTCATTGCTTAAGTACACCGACGTATATTTTCAGTGAGTGAATTTATGCTGTAAATTTGCAACATGGCTGTCGAATCTGATTTTGTTGTTCTTCTCTCTTTTTTTTTTTGAAGGTCAAAATAAACCCAGAAGCCACTCCAGAGGAGCTGCCTTACCAACTATCCCTGCTTAGAGCCCTGTGTTTACCACTCCAACTCTCTTCTAACAAATGGAGACAGACGTACAGGCAGAGGATAGATCACTGTCTCCATTTCTTACTCCAAATACCCTGAAAAGCTCAATCAGATGGGATCCTCTGGCTCCAGTTGTCCACTGATGGAGTCCCTGATGAAATACTGGCATCATGTGGCCAAAAGTGGTAAATGCAACACTTGTGAGCCACACTTCATATTTTTGGAGCCCTGTCAGGAGCCTGTTATTATTTGCCTCTGTTCTTTTTTTGTTTGTTTGTTTCTTTTTTGTATTATTATTATTCTTTGCAAATGAATATCAGTGTTGTAAGGGGGTGAACTAAGGTTGGCTCTTCCTCAGGCCTTCTGGAAGAATCTAAAATCGTGCTGACAAATCTCAGAACTGAGCCCAGTACCTTCAAGGTACAGTAAGAAAATGTTCTGGCTCAATACTCCTTGAGTTGTTTCACGCAGATACGCCTGACCAAAGACTTTAAAAAAAAAAAAGCACTTCTAAAATCTAACCGAGCTTTTTTCCGCTCTTGGTGCCTGACAGTTTACTTACCGGACTTCCTACCAGGAACCTGCAAAGGCGACTACCGATGGAGGAATGTCAGACATCGCTTTTCTAAAACCCTACCTTTCCTGCTGCATTCGGGATCTCGTCATTGACTGCAAAAAGTGAATCAGCGAAGGAAGCCCAGACTCGCTTTTTACCTGTGTTTTATGAATGTTAACTAACGGTGTGACGCGACGACTCGCGGGCTCGCAGCTCACACATGCATGTGGACAAGATAAGCGCGCATGCACACTTACACAGGTCCTTCTTACTAATGTGAATCTTAACAATGTTTACAAAAGTCCTGCTGTCTACTCGGCAGAGAGTGGACAGAAATGGACAGAGGTGACCCAGTTCCTCACCTTTAAGCTGCAGCGTTTCGAGGACGACCCAGGCTCGTCTTGCCGCCCTGTCTAAATATTTTGTCTTCCACTCAAGACAGACGCAAAGAGGTTGACAGAAAGAGCAACACTCCTCCTACCCCTCCTGTCTACAGACCCTTGAAAAAGTCATAATTTGAGCTTTTTCACATTAAAAGCATAAACTTTAATATGTGTTGTTGTGATGGACAAAGACAAAGTAGGACATTAATGGTAAAATGAAAGGTAAAAGGCATGTTTTTCAAAATATTTTACAGAGAAAATCTCAGTCGTTTTGTATACAACGCCTTTTAATTCAATACCCCTAAATAAAGAGTATAACAGGGAGTCTCTTAAGAGTTTCCCTACCCCTTCCTCCCCGGATATGTCGTATAACATGGGGCGACAAACAGGGAGTCTCTCTAATACCCCCCACAGGTCACACACATCGTTTCAATGAGAATACCAAAGTCTGGGTGGGGGGCAGAAAGTGTTTGGGAACCAAATGGGGGGGACCAGGAGAAAAAGTCTGGGAACCACTGCGTTAGCCAAAGCTAATATGGAATAGCATATTCATATAGTGGTCCAGAGAAAGTCCAGATGTAAATCCAATTGAAAAAATCTTTGACCCTTTCCATCCAGTCTCACTGAGGTGGAGCTTCTTAGATAATACACATGTGAAAATACAAATCCATAGCACACCCTTATGACTTTTTTTCTTTAAAACTTTGAAAACGGCATGTCTTTTTCCTTCAGTGTTACAGCTGTGCTTTGTGTTGGTCTATCACATGAAATCACAACATAGTACTTTGACATTTGTAACTGAAAAATGTTCACTTTTTCACCGTAATGTCAGGTGAAAATTAGCTTTTTTTTGCAAGTTTTATCAACTGGCAAACATGAATCATTCAAATCAGCTGAAACTAACACTTGCACACATCCCCAACAGGAAAGACAATCGCAGCCATTTGAGTCTCGACGTGAACTGAAGCTTTAGGAACACATGGACAACATCAAACAATCAAACAATTTATCAAACAATCAAACAATTTGGTTTGTTATATGTTGATTTATTTCAAATACCTGATTTGACAACCGATGAAATCATGACAACCGGAGGCTGAACACTTAACGAATCCCGCCTACTATATTTAGCCTCTTTTAAACAAGCAGGAGGCTTAGCAAGCCCCTTCTGTCACCTCACACCTCAACATTTGTTTTCCAAGATGAAAGTGCCAACTCAATCCCGCTCATGAGCCACAGACTGGGACCAAAAAACAGGTTGAGGCTTACTTTTTATGATTTCCTTGTACGAAAAAGTGAAGTTGTTGTGAGAGAAGAAAACCCAGACATACAGCAGTTGTTTTGTTTTTGCTCTTCTACCTTTGTTGGGAAACACAACTAAAGACTTACACATTTTTGATTAACTGGACCAAAAGTTTGAGGCCTTTTGCTGAAGACGCCCTCCTCTCGACATGCAGAAGGACTGCTACCCTGGTTTAATCTGCAGTTCTCTTCAGCAGTTTACCTGTTTTGTAACAAAACTTTGTGGTTTACGTTCAGAGTCGCTCCCCCTGCCTGGAGGACAGAGACGGCGTTTTTTTTGTGTGTGTGTGTTTGCATGAGGTGTTTCCAAACTGTTGCATATTTAATCTCATGCCTCGTGTGATTCACTGGCTTCATAAAAACAAGTAAAAAACAAGCAAAAAAATAATAATAGGGGGAGCTATTTGGATTGCTGGGTGCTCCTCGGCTTTCTTCGAAGGATCCTCAATGTGAACTTTGTGCGTTTTTTTTTTTTTTTTTGTTTGTTCGTTTGCTGTTTTCTATAAATAAGAGTCAGCAGATTTTAGGAGAACGTAGGCAACCACAATGTACAATGATGAAATGTAACTTTGATCTTCTAGACGTTTTTTTAATTAACATGTGGCTGTGTGTACTGTTTTTTCTAGTTGACTACTAATGTATGATGTTGTGTATAAGTGGGGAAAAAACCTAGGTTTTATTTCTTCTAACTGTACAGAGTATATGAAATGAGAGAGTTTGAGAAAAATAGACTAAAAAAACTTAGCTGGACTAAAGTCTAGTTATGTCAGGGGTGGAAATTAATTTCTAGTACATTGCAAAGGCTGAAAAATTAGTTGTCACTTCAATGTTCTCAAGATATTTCTTTTCTCAACTAAAACTGACTTGTGGTGAAATGTTTTTGCTCCAAGATTCAAATTGGATTAATATTATTTGGACCCTCCTCCCCCCAAAAAAAACAAGTAATTTATTTGCCTCTGAAGAAGGCACTTAATTTAAACTCAGCTGACACTGTAACAAGTAACAATCTCCGCATTTTAACAGGAAACAATCCTTCAACAAGTCAAAAAGGTGCGAGTGTGTGTGTGTGTGTGTGTGTGTGTGTGTGTGTGTGTGTGTGTGTGTGTGTGTGTGTGTGTGTGTGTGTGTGTGTGTTTGCTCTTTGTTTTCAGAGTTATGGTGAACCTTACAACCCTTAACCCAGACCCAGTAAAACCCATCTGGACCGGACCATAGCGATGCAGCAATTTAAACTGAAGGCAAAGCTCCCTGAAGGCCACTGACCAGTAGCTGGACGAATAATTGAAGACTTTGTGTAGATCTGAATCTTTACTACCAAAAAAATACTATCAGTACCTTTTAAATTTATTGACCCATAAAGATGTTTAAAAAGCCGTGAAGCAACTTGATATCTTTTATTGCAGTAGCATCATCATCCAATTAAATAAATTCCCATTTTGACTAGAGTAAATTTTTTCAGAGGGAGAAAATGTCCCTCATCAAGAGATACTTTTTTTTTCTTTTATTTTTACAAAATTATTGTCACCATTGTTGGTGGCATCCATAAAGGTAAGCAAAAGATGCGGAAAAAATTCCTTTCTGTTGTTTTCAGTTCATCAAATAAAGCTAATATCCAATAAATATAGCAAAAAAAAGTTTTTAAAGGATGATATTGTGGATTAAAGGAAAAATCTTAAGTAACCAACCTGACATTATGTGAAATAGTAATACTGCCTACTTACTGTAATCCTAACTGACCATTTTGTTTTATTACATCTGGTGAACTTTCACATACCCGATTACTGAATGAACCGTACAATCAAGACATTGATTAAGTAGAACCGATCTGATAATGTGAAGGAGGCAAAAAGTCTCATCAGTGACCAAACTTTGACTTAAAGAAATCCAAGACAGGTAAGAAACAGTCATTTACATCTACAAGTCAGTTGCAAAGGTTTGCAAAGTCCCACTAAAAATAACTCGATAGCAAAGCAACAACTCATCCAAAATGTAACAAAAAAAACCTAGAGTCAAATTTAAAGCACTTTAAGACTTGTCTCTCAACAATAAAACACAGAGACTGGGCAAAAATTGTATCCATGGGAGAGTTTCAAGGTAACTGCTGGCCAAAAAAAGCACAAAGACCTTACATTTGTCCTAGAACATCTTAATGATTCCCAAAAGAAAATATTCTTTAGACTGAAGAGGCTAAAATACTTTCTTTTTTACATGTGCTTTCTGTTACATCTGGTGTAAAACTATCAAAGCATTTCAAGAAAAAAAATATTTCAAAAGAACAGTCAGAGAAAATGGCGTGATTTAAATAAGGCAGATGTTTGGTTTTAAGTCAAAAGATTGTTGGAATTAAAAGGCTACTAATTTGCACATATCTACAATAATAAAAAGGGGGATGTTTAAAACAACAGGATTATAGACCTGGTAGGCTAAACCCAAGTTCGTATTGCTGGAAAAAAAACTGAGGGTGGCAAAAAAAAATCTTAATTCCTCACTATGGAGACATCCAGGATTTTTTTTCAATATGAATTTATTTATCAGTAGTGCCCATAAATTAGGAGGGTGCTGCAAAGCCTTATCAATAAACATTTATTCAAGCTATTGCAAAGTTCCGATGGAAATCCCATTTATTTCCAGAAAGTTTCTCAAGAGTGCAGCTCAAATATTTGCTTTAGCTTTACTGATTTAGTACATTCAGGCGAATATTTTGGTTCTGGGTTGATTTGTTGCAGGTTGCCACAGACTATAACCACGTGTGTTATTAGCTCCTGTTTTTATGCTGGTTTTCCCACAGGTGACTGTACATAAACTAGACAGCTGGGATTAAAATAGAGTGTGGAGAATGAAGGTGTGCCGTGTCCTCTCTTCTCTGTTATCACCTCTGATGGGTTGCAACCTTTACTTTGTATGATGTTACTTTTTCAGTGCTGTGGAGTTCACTGCTAAAAAAAGAAAAACCTGAAGCAAAAGACGACAACCAAAATTCGTAGATCATTCATGGAATAATGTTGTTTTCTGCTGTTCTGGCAGTAGAACATAGCGAAACATGCCCCTCTACTCTTCATTGTCAATTAGAATAAGATTAATGAAGTAAAACTTAAACATTCAATTTTATTTTATGTTATGTTTAGTCATCCTCCAGTTTTATGTGGAACGAGAAAAAATAAATAAATTGGGGATTTTCATAAGTAGCATGCTGCTTTTTACACTTAACGTTATCGAATGCCTGCTCTAAAAATCCAATCAGAACAACTAAGACTGTTGACAGCAACAAAACATCCTTTGCAGAGCTACCAGCCCAAATCGAGAGGATGCTGCCAAAAACAGCAGTCCAAATATGTGTCCATTCAGTACACTTTCTTTCCAATATTAGTCACTGGAATGAGATAAGAGCATTTTGAGTTAGGGTAGGAGTTTTAGAGTAAAAATGATGCAATAGCAAGCAACGGCCAGCATCGAGCTAGACTGGTTCAAACAATAGTCCCTCGCTCATCTATACAGAACCCTGTGCTCTTGCAGCTGAAATATTTTTTCAAACTGTCGCATGCCACTGTAAATTTGATTTCTGCTGGTAGGCGTCATCTGCCAAGCCAAGGTGTCTCTTAACCCTCCTGTACAATTCTCATTAGTGATGATAAACTGGTAACAGCAAGGTTTTCTCTCTCAAAGCTACTGAAAGATCTTGTATGGAACAAAAAGACATGAAATACAGGAAGTATAACTGTAATGTAAAAAGAAACACATATGCCAAATGTGCTAACCTTATTTTCTTTATATTTATCCAAAGTGACTTACAAGGGAGGATCAACAACGCAGTTCATAAGAAAAGCTAACAATAAGTTAGCTGCACATCCCTGCTAGTCGGCAGCGATTGTACAGTGTTTAGAAGCTAATGTCGCTTTCAAAATAAGTATCAATTTTTCAAAGCATCGTATTTAGCATACGCTAGATGAAACAGTAAACTCTTTCATCCAGATTTTGAATCTCGGTTTGTGCAGGGGATTATAAGGTGAGTGATTTCAAGAGAAAGTGACAGTGAACCATGAGTTTAAATGCCATACACTTGAAGCAAAATCCACCTGCTCAAGAATATTTTGTTGGCACAGAGTTGAGGAGGAGTCAGTGTGATCTTTTCTTGTCAATAACAGCCCTGGACAGTCAAGGTCATCCTGATAAGAAGCCCCATTGTCTGAAGTCAGAAATTTAAACACTGGAGGCTCCCAAGACAAACTAATCGCTGACAATGTGGCGTAACTTTTTTTAAAACTACACGAGAAACACTTTTAAATTTAAACTGACTTTGTGTGATGTCAGTGTATCTTGATCAAGCTTGATTTTATTCTAACAGTTTTATAAAAACATGTTTTTTTAATTGAAACAACTGATTAATTTTTTAAAAATGATTATCAGTTTATAAAAAAAATAATTAAACTTTGGAAGAGCTGAGGAAACCCTGTGGCATTTCTTAGCAGAGAAGCTGAAAAATATGACACTACAGTTATGCAGGCAAAGTAACAACATCACTTATTGTCACATTGTGCTATGCAAATGCCTCACAAGGTGGTCAGGCAATCAAGTTTAGAGAAAAGAAAAAAGAGAGATGACACCAGTGCAAAAAGTTATTTACTCTGTCCTTATAACACACACCACATTTTACACCCTTCATCCCAATCAACGTGCAATTTGTGGGGAATATTGTACCTGACAGGAATTGATTTTCTGCAAAATGTGTTTCTCTCATTGTGTGACTCTGAAAAAAATGTTTTTAGATTTTCCAGTATGTGGCAAGCAAGGCGAGTAACAGTCCAGAGCACTCCAATAACTTAATCTTAATAAAACTAAAACACAAACAAAAGATTAAACATACATAAAGGCTTCACTTCAGACAAATAAGAGCGACTTTTGAAAACTTACATAAAAACCATGCTAAATAAAGTTTGTAAAGTAATAAGAAACCAAAGGTTAAGATACTTCAAAGAAAAATGAAGTAGACTTTTTTTATTTGCTGTTTTAAAACTTCTATCTACACTTAGCATAGGACGAGGGTCTGTAACTTTTTCAATTCAATGCTGACATTTTTGCTCTCACTCCTTAAATGAAATGTGTCCTGGAAAAAAAAAGAAACAATGAGTGTAGGAAGGAAGAAATGAGAGAGGGCAGAGGAGATTATATGAGGCAAAAAAACCCCAACGAAGAACAGAGTTTTAAAATACTAAGGTCAGCTTTTGTACTTTCCCAGGTAACACTGTATCTTCCAGTTATTGTGGGACGCTTTTACCGAAACTCATTTTTATCCTGATCTGATTCATCTTTACAGTCTTGCTTGCAGTACCTCCTTTCGCCACTAGGTTTCCCATCGGCCTATCAACGCTCTCCTCGGTGCTGACGACAACATCGGGAAGCAGCGAGCTGCTCGCTTTGTTTTGTTTTGGTAGTAGGAGTTGGAGGACCAGAGGGAGGCCGACAGACCGAGGTCCTCGTGGGGCAGAACCGCTCGCTAAATGGGGAGAGCTAAACCGGGGATGGAAGATGACGAACCGATAGCCGACGCCTGCGAGATGCCGAGCTTCATAAGCGGCTTCGAAGAGGGAACGGGGAAATTGTCCCGCAACCAGCCGACGGGAACTTCCATCACGGGCGGTGAAGTTGAGATGCCAGTAGGGGGCCTGAACCGATCTGTCATCCGCTCAAACTCCCGGTTGTCCCTCGACGGAGGCGACGGGAGGACGTGGAGGAGGAGAGGCGAGGGCGAGAGGGATGCGGAGGGCAACAACAACAACAACTGCAACAGCGGAGGAGTCGGAGCGGCAGGGAGGAGGAGGAGGGCGAGCGCCGTGGAGGTTCTGAGGAGGAATTTCGGCGACGCCAAGTCGCCCTCCCGCTGTTTTAGTGCAAAAAGTCGGATGCAGAACGGAGTGGAACATGGAGCGGGCGGAGAAAGTAGTAATAACGACTGTAAGGACGTGGATAGAGCAGAACGTGGCGAGTGTCCGAAGTCGGACGTGGAGACGGGAGGAGCCGGTGGTAAAAACGAGCTGCCTTCAAACGAGTTGGCGACTTCAGATGTTACAGGAGTTAAATTTTTAAAGGTCAGAGACAAGTGGCAACCTAAAACTGAAGATGACAACAACACTGTGACTTTAAGTGAGTCGTTTAGTGCCAAAGAGCACGTGTACTGTACGGTATACTGCATTGCCAACGACACTCATCGGACAGATGCTGAAATCACGGACCGCTACGACGACGCGGTCGCATCCGACGAAACGGAAACGGACTTGGAGGCTGTAAAGGTGGGGGACCGGGGCACCGAACCGGTGCTGTACACGCTGGATGACCTCGTGGACCCGTTCGGGAGCGTTTCTCACCGCCTGGATGGGGTACAGGCCGGTGCGGAGAGTCGGACAGAGGATTGCCGGGTGTGCCTGGAGGAGAAACCCAGCGCATCCCTGCCCTGCTGCGGGAAGGCCTTGTGTGAGGAGTGTCTGAAAATCTACGTCAACTCCCTGGTTGGTGGTCTAGCAGTGGCGTTTCTTTCTTGAGCCCATTATTCTGCACCCCGTCATACAGGTTCAGCTCAGTAAATTAAAATGGAATCAGAAACTTAATTCATTTCTCACGGTCAAGTCAAAGAGTACAAGTAATTTGTTGTTCTCGGGAGGACTTATTAATAGGTCAGTGGTTCTTGAGAATAGGGACAAAAAGGGGGTTTAATTTTCCTATTTAAAAAAAAAAATATTTCTCAACCTTATGTATGCAAATATGATAAATAATATTTTTGGAAATGTAAAGATACTAAGGTGCCCAGTAGCAATTTTTTTTTAAATTACATTTTTAATCAACCTGACCCAGAACTTTGTCATCACCATCTGACAAAAATAAATATAAAATTATTTTTTAAATACCCTAATAGTGACATTTTTACTCATTTTTACAGACAAATGCTTCTCAAGAAACAAATGAAATATTATTTAAAACAAAAAACAAAAAGTCCATCTGACAGAGTTGATGCAGAACTGAAAGTGGTGACAAACTCGTGAGTAAAAAGAAATACTGTGAAGTAATGAAATTTATGTAAAATACATTAAAATGAATTAACTGCACATGTAAGTGAGATTTGTCAACAATTTCACTGAAAGTCACAAAAACTGATGAAGTTGATGAAATGCCAAACTACCGTATTTTCCGCACTATAAGGCGCACCGGATTATAAGGCGCACCTTCAATGAACGGCCTATTTTAAAACTTTGTTCATATATAAGGCGCACCCCATTATAAGGCGCATAGAAGAGACGCCACAGTTATGTTGCCACCCGTACGGTATTGAACGGAACATGATTTGTTCTGTTCATTACAAATATGGATGTCTAATAATAAAAAAATTGGTCCCGAGTTCTTTATATAGCATCTGCACTAGTCATTG